>VIBL01000391.1:0-238770 GCA_008271625.1 Lutraria rhynchaena
TCTTGTTTATTGAGATGGATGGGTTTGAGTAGTTTGGTACGAAAACAACATTGGGTATTGTCTGGGAACAGATCCATCGAACTGTCACTCATCAGGGTAATGTAAAACGAGCTCATGCTGGTTTGGGTTTATGGAATTTCAAAGAGGATTCGGTAGAATATAACCCAGAGAACTACTTAAAAGCAGGAGCCACAATTCACGATCGGGTCGTTCAAAACACAAATTAAAGAGTGACACGCTAATAATGATAAACACCACCGCAATTTGGGCAAAAAAGGTGACTTTGTTCTTCGGCTCAATGGGTCTGACTTGCTCTGAGGTACTCTCTGAGGTACTCACTGAGGCACTCACTGCCACACTGGCTGTATTTAAACGAGATGGGATTCAGGAATCCAACTGTCAAATTTCGAAGGGTATCCTTTCCAGTGCACTTTTATTTCTTGTCTTATTTTTCCGTCTACTTTTCTCTTACGACGAGCCAACACTGATTCAATTTCATAGATACCATCGTCTTTTATAGATTGTATTTCAGAGAGATAAAACGAACTCAAAATGGGTTCTCCATCTAAATCTGTCAATTTGACGGTCGGAGGTGAAGTTCTTTTGACATGGGTCACTCTAAACACTTCAGTCGTCCAGTTCGGTAGATAGCCTTTATCAAAGGTACGTTTGGTTTTATTGATACGCACAATCTCTCCGACATGAAGATGTTGTTGATGTGGTTTCTTTTTTTCTTTTTTTCCATATAAGGTCAAGGTCACCTCAGATTCATTGTGTTCATTCACGGACACAGGTGCCATTTGAATACTTCGATGAAATCGATGATTATAGGCTTGCACCAGATCAGGCAATACATCGATATATCGTCGTGTGTGATGATGGGTAAAATATCTCCACATGTAGGATTTCAAAGTACGTTGAAAACGTTCTACTACACTGGCTTTGGTTTCTGGATTTTCAGTCGTGAAATAGTGAATACCTTCTTTCTCTAAAAACGCTTGAAATCTTTGATTCTTGAATTCAGTGCCTTTGTCCGTCTGCAGCGCTTTAGGTTGTCTCGTTTTCAGAATAGAGCGAAACGCTTCAATCAAAGTGAGTCCCGTTTTATCCTTGAGAGGAACGACCCACGCATATTTTGAAAATACATCAATGACACACAACAGATATCGATAAGGTGTGTTGTGTTTGACCAAGGATTGCATGTCCGCCAAATCCGCCTGCCACTGATGATCGATACCACCCACTTTGGTTTTCCGTCTTGAAAATTTCCGACGGATAGGTTTATGCAAGGCATACGTCTTTTGTCCTTTTAGCCAGGATTGCACTTGATTCAAAGTAATGCCGTGAGCTCGCACTGTCTTATAGAGATGGCGTATCCCTCCAAAAGCAGCAGGATGTAAGGGATCATAATATACCTTCTGTAACACGGTATCTACTTTGGGGTCCATAAGGTCTAAGTAGTAGAGGTAAGGGTCTAGTAAGGTTCCCACTGAGGCTCTGGTTTGATTTGAGTTTTTTCTTGTTTTATAACCTTCTTCCTAGGAGTAGGTTTCTTCCTAGGAGAAGAAGTAAAAGACGCAGAAGGATCGACAAAACTATCGTAAAATTCATCTTCCTCAGAGTCTGACTCGGGTTGTTGTATCCAGGACCATCTCCGTTTATTTCCTACCACTTCTTGGGGTACATTGACTTCTCTTAATCCACGAGAAAACTGTTCCCATCCTTTTGGGCTAGACCCTTTTCTTTGACGAATCACATCATTGACTAAATCTATAATGTTGGATCCTTGTATGGGTTTTCCATCATATTCCAAAACACCTTGCTCATTTCATGACATGAGGATGATTTTGAAGAAAGTGTAATAAGAGTTGAGTTTTTCGACGCATGGTTTGGGGAACACTTTCAAGAATCCTATCGGCTAGGGTTAGTCTATCGGTAGCTGGAGCTGCTGCTTGAGCTGCTGCTTGAGCTGCTGCTGCTTGAGCTGTTGGAGGTGGCATGGTGGGTTCACGCGCTTTTTGATGTGACAATTGAAACTTTTGTAAGACTTGTCCATAGTGTTGTGCTTTTTCTGATTCGGACAAGAATTCATTTTGTAGTACTTCCCCCATTTGTTTCTGTAAATCTGATGTCTGTGTGACTTGTGGGGGAGGAGGTAAACGTGGTCGCTGTTCTGATTTCCATCGATTCATCTCTTCTAGCATTTTAAATGGGACAATAGCCATTTTCTTCATATTTTCTTCACGAGTTGAGCCACTCCACCACTGAGTGCCCCTGCCGCTACAGCTTTAGCAATGACTGGAGCGAGAGCCAATAATGGACATAATCCTCCTTTTTGATTTAACACCCGTTTCTTTTTTTGAATCGATACTTTTTTATCCGCTAAGGTACGGAGATGTTGGCGCTTGGGCTTCAACCTTTGCTTTTGAGAAGGTGATAAGGCAACATTGCCTTTAAAAATATTGTGACAACACTCGGAGATGCATTGAATCACTTCTTTAGGTGCTTTTTGTATCATCTTTCTTCTCATTCCCTCTGGGGCTTGAGTTAAACCCAACACCAGATGACCGTACTTGTGTAGGAGTGGACGCTTTGGAGCCATGATATCAACTGATGCTGCTGTTTCATACATCACTGTTTATATAAAGCATCTAAGGCTTGTTTGGAAGCTGAACTCATCGGTAGGGTTCTCATTAAGTTCACACGTCCTTGTAAGATAGGTTTCAATACCATCTGTCTTGATAATTGAGATAATTTCAAGGGTGAAAATCGAGTCACAGGGGTATCTGGTGATGAAGAACTGATGTACGAAGTAGAACTTTTACTGCTTCTGATAGACCCACTTCTGGATCTGTTTGACCCACTTCTGGATCTGCTTCTGGATCTGCTGGATCTGCTTTTGGATCTGCTTTTTTGGATCTGCTTTTGGATCCGCTTCTGCTAAAAGAAGAAGAGCTCAAACTAGTGGATCCACAGGTCGAACAGGTACGGCTTGACCCACTGGTGGAAGAAGACGAACTCAAACTGCTTGATCCACAGGTCGAACAGGTACTGCTTGAAGAAGAAGAACTCAAACGGCTTCGTAGCGTCCTGGGAGAAGTTCTCATGGGAGTTCTCATAGGAGTTCTCATTGGAGTTTTCATAGGAGTTGTCAATGGAGTACTGGTGGCAGGAGGTGACCATCGTGTTGCCGTGTAAATAGGAGAGTTTGATAGTGATTGAGTTCTCAATGGTGATGGACTCTGGGGTGACCCAATGGGTGACAACCCATTGGGAGGTGATCCACTTAGAGAAGAAGATCCAATGGGTGACAACCCATTTCTAGATAAACTCCCATTTCTAGATAAAGAAGACCCACGGGAAGATCCTCTGGAACCTCGTCGAAGGGTGATAAAACGTTCATCGATTGTGGGTGAAACTGTAAATGCTGGAACTTTCTTTTTAGGAGCTCTTTTTGCAGGAGCTCTTTTTGCTGGTTTTTGTTTAGGAGAACGTTTCTTTGCCGGAGCTCTCTTCTTTGCTGGTTTTTGTTTAGGAGCTTTTGCAGGAGCTTTCTTTTTAGGAGAACGTTTCTTTCTAGGAGCTTTCTTTCTAGGAGCTCTTTTTTCAGGAGCTCTCTTTCTAGGAGCTCTTTTTGCAGGCGTTTTCTTAGGGCCAAATTTACGAATGGTCTTTTGACCATTCCATCGAAGTAAACTTCGTATCATGACCCCTCCAAGAAATCCGCTCCCTCCTGGTTTCAGTATGAGTTGACGTTTGGTGTCCACATCCACTTGATCATCACCTAACTGCTCTAGTTCATTCTGATGTTTTTGCATAAAGTTTTGTGTTTGTTTAGGTAACAGTAATTTCTTTTGTAAAATCACTTTAGCAACTAACGTAAACCATTTGACCATTTCTTTTAATCCTGATCGTAACAATTGCTCCCGTTGAGCAGGATCACGTTCCTGACTCAAATGTTCTAGCGACTGAGCTATGGTGTTCCTTCTGTCTGCCATGATGACTATGATGACTCTCTAAGTTCTATCTCCTTTATATATACACCGTCGGACCACGTTCCTCTCCAGTGATCTAATGATGAAAAATATCGGTTCTCAACCGATACGTGTCTGGTGTTTGAGGGTGAAAATCAATCACTAAATACCCATGGGGTGTAGAGATTGCATCCTGATAAGCGGGTAATAAGTGTGGCAATTGAATTTGATTACCAATACTTTGATTTGTCCTTTATCTCTTGTGTTTTGAAATAAGATCATGTAATGTGCATTTAAACTCAATGTACGACTGGCTTTCGATTGTTGAAACATGTTTTGTGTAATGTAAATAACACTGGCATTACGATGATGACCTTTTCGTGTAAACCATAATTTAATTTTCTCTTCATCTTTATCCCCAAGCATATCATCAAAGACTATTAAATGGGGAATGGAGGTATCCTCCACCAACTCCTCCTCATCCTCAGGAATACCCTGTAAGAATTGAATGTGAGGTTCCTGTTCTTGTAACTGAGCATAGGCTGTATGCCATTCTTTGTAACAATCACTTTGCATTGACTTTGTTGTGTGTCACATCGTATTGTCGCAATGTCACTTCACAGTGTTGTGACATTGCTTCACGTTGTCGCGATGTCACTTTGTATGGTCAAGTGTCGCGGTCTATATTTCTGTTAAAATGTCTGTGGAACAATTTACGTATTTTTAAGGACAATTAGGAAAAATTTCTTAGTTAGCATCCAATACACACCATGGATTCTCATGAACATTTTTGGCAATTTATTGAAAATTAATGCTTCAAACTGATAACAACAGAGAAACATATATATTAACATGTCTGGATGTCTATTCACAATAATACCAACTTAGCCTTAGACTGCTCTTTATCTGATCATAACACTCAACTACAGACAATGTTACTATGCTTAAAAATGTTTGGACTGTTAAACATTGATTTTCCCTTTCTTCCATATCTGTGGATATTACTTTGAATTTTGTGACCTGTTCATTTCATAGGAAGCAATTTCAATGAGCATGAAATGCGGCCTTGCCATATGAAAAGATTTCTGGGAAAACTTCAGAAATTTGTGAGCAATCAGAATTTGTATGTTTAAGTCAGGAACGATAGATGATTTTATGAGTGTTTTCCATGGTACCTGTGTATTTAATTAAGGCCATATCATTTAATAAATAAAAGAACATTTGCTTGCATGCTCAGAATATTGTTTCACTCACATCCTATGATGAAGTTCAAAATTATTTGATGTATTTTGATTAAATTCTACAAATTGACAAAGAACAGTGAGGGGTAGTTTTGGGAAACTTGATTTAAAAAAAACAGTTTGTGTGTACATAGTTTCATTTGTGCATTTTTTGTTCTTGCAGTCAAGTGATTCCCCTACCACAGGAGTTCATTGATTACCTACTGGCTGATCAAATAGTTCTTCCTGAACAGTAAGTTGATTGGGTCTGATTTGTTTTAAATGAAATAAATTTAAGTTTATTACCAGGTCATCCCGGTCAGTTCTGGGCTACAACATCAGTGTAAATGACATTGTTTTGGCCACAAAATACCTATAAAAGGTGATGAGATTGTTGAAAACTTTGTACCTTGAATCCCTAATGTCTGCTTAAAGTATTGAAGTTACCTAAAGAGAAGCAAAAATGGAAGTATATACATGGTTGGACTTGTCATCTGTATTAACTGAATTGTATTGGTATAAAATCCCTGCATATCTTCATTTTTAGCTCACCAGATCTGAAGGTTCAGGGTGAGCTATTAGAATGGGTAGGTGGATGCTCCAGCGTCCGGCGTCTGTCATCTGGCGTCAACAATGGTCTTCTCCTCAGAAACTACCAGTCAGATTTACTTCAAATTTGCTGTGTAGAAGCCTTTTTATGTTCTAACTGCAATTTGCTCATATTATACCTGTTGGCCCCTTTTAAGGGGTCACTAGAGCTAAAAATAGAAAAACTTTTAACCATCTTCTTCTCATGAACCAAAGGATGGTCATCACCAAACTTGGTCTGTAGCATCCTTAGAAGGACTTGTATCAGAATTGCTCAAATAAAAATGGTTGGCCCCTTTTAGAGGCCGCTAGAGCTAAAAATAGAAAACCTTTTATCATCTTCTCATGAACCAATGCATGGATCATCACCAAACTTGGTTTTTAGCATCCTTAGATGGTCCTCTCTCAAGTTTGCTCAAATAAATTTGGTTAGCCCCTTTTAGGGGCCGCTAGAGCTAAAAATAGAAATACTTTAAAACAAATTTTTCTGTTGATTCTATGGATGAGTTATTACCAAACTTGGTTTTTATCATCTTTAGATAGTGTTCTATCTGATTTGCTGAAATGAAAATGGTTGGCCCCAATTAGGGGCTGCTAGAACTAAAAATAGAAATACCTTAACATGACTTGTTTTCATGAACCAGTGGTTGGATCATTACCAAATTTGGTCATCACGAATATTCCTTTGTAGTATCCTTTGATGGTCCTTTGTCAAGTTTATTATTGTTCCCCACTATTTGCCCACAAATGTACCTTTATTACCTTTTTAGTAACAAGTTAATTAACATTTATTCTCGTGAGCGATGCAGGGCCATGGTGACCCTCTTGTTATTTGTCTTTTATTATAGAACTGTTGCAATGGCAAGTGCTAATACAGACTCTGATGATGACAATAAACACTCAGAGGTAAGTCTTCTAAGTACAGTCAATCTTGCTCATGCGACCACGCGTATTAAGTGACCTTTTCCTTAAGCGACCACTTCAAAATCCCCCCGAGCATTTTTTCACTATGTTTATAATGTATTAAGTGGACTTTGCTCAACGCGACCAGCGACAGCCAACTCATTAAGCGACCGTGTTACACATCAAATCATTATATCCATTATATCCAAAATTAACCCGAGTCAAACATGTGAAAAAATAAGAACAGTACACGGTCGCTAATTGACTGTGTAAATGATGTACAATTGCGTATCATCCAGTCAAATCGTCAAAACAAGACCATGCTCCACCTTTATGCATAAACGCTGTAAATAAACCATGACCTAATATGACCGACAATCTCGATCCTTCAGCACCATCAAATTAAATTCAATTGCAACTGTGAAGTCATTTGCATGGAACAACATCTTGATACCTATTCGCAAATAAAAGGCCTGGCAGAAAAAAATAACACACACATACATGAAGGGAATAAAACAATGCAACTTTTATTTAAGTATATGTCACAGTTAATTTATCTGTGACTTCAGGTTTTGTATTAAGAGACCGTTTTATTAAGTGACCTTTTTTGGTCTTTCCCTTGGCCGGTCACTTAATACAAGATTGACTGTATATGTAATAGTTTATGTTAATGGAGTGAGGCATACTGATTGAGAATGCAACAACAACATTCATTAAGATATGTAACTATAATTTACTACAACATGTGACCATAATTTACTACAACATGTGACCATAATTTACTACAACATGTGACCATAATTTACTACAACATGTGACCATAATTTACTACAACATGTGACCATAATTTACTACAACATGTGACCATAATTTACTACAACATGTGACCATAATTTACTACAACATGTGACCATAATTTACTACAAAATGTGACCATAATTTACTACAACATGTGAATAATTTACTACAACATGTGACCATAATTTATTACAACATGTGACCATAATTTACTACAACATGTGACCATAATTTACTACAAAATGTGACCATAATTTATTACAACATGTAACTATAATTTACTACAACATGTGACCATAATTTACAACAACATGTGACCATGATTCATTACAACATATGACCATAATTTGCAGCGGCATGTGACCATAATTTACTACAACATGTGACCATAATTTACAACAACATGTAACCATAATTTATTACAACATGTAACCATGATTCATTACAACATGTAGCCATGTTTCAATAGAACATATAACTACTTTTAATATCACAAATTTGTTGAACATTTAATTTAATTTTATGGATTGTATAAACATCTTTGTAGATTTGTTATTTCTACATTATTAGTTGCATAGAATAAAAATTAGCATCATTGGTATATTTATTACCAAATTTTATTCAAAACAGAATAGATTGTCTGCCACATTTTTTTCTGAAAAATGTCCCAGAGAAAAAGAAATTAATTTGGTGTGGCCTTATTAGAAAAAGTTAAAGACAAACATTAAAGTGAATAGTTTATTAAATGTCTTGTTTTAGGATGATATTGATTGGACTGTAGAAGATTCCCTTACCCCTGTAGCTGAGGTTTGTATTCTTCTGTTTGTTTGATGGTTTATACAAACTTTGGTAGCACTTAATTGTACTAATGTATGTTATTACTGAGGTTCATTTTAATTCTAGAGTTTTCAATGAATTATAATTTTCTCTCTTCAAATATCAATGTGGCTTCATTTTTCTTGTGTTGAACTTCAGATACTGTGGTGTTGATCATCATAGTACACTGTTTATTGTATTCCTGCATTGTTTAAGGGGTTTTGCAGGAGTTATTTTCTGGTGGGTTGATCAGTAGTCATCAACAGTGTTTTATGTTTGTTGATCATTATGACTTGAGGCCACATGAGGTCTACTTGTACATATTATAAAAAAATTATACAGATTTATCTTCACGCAGTTATGCCCCTTTTTAGCTCACCAGAATAGTAGAACCTTTAATCATCTTCTTCTCATGAACCAATAGATGGATCATCACCAAACTTGGTCTGTAGCATCCCTATATGCACTCTTATCAGATTTGCTAAAAACAATTTGGTAGGCCCCTTTTAGGGGCCGCTAGAGCTAAACATAGAAATACCTTTAATCATCTTTTTCTCATGAACCAATGGATGGATCATCACCAAACTTGGTCTGTAGCATCCTTAGATGGTCCTCTTTAAGTTTACTCATATAAATTTGGTCTGCCCCTTTTAGGGGCCACCAGAGCTAAAAATAGAAATACCTTAAAATGACTTTTTATCCTGATTCTATTGATGGATTGTTACCAAACTTGGTTTTAAGCATCTTTAGATAGTGTTCTATCCGATTTGCTGAAATAAAAATGGTTGGCACCAATTAGGGGCTCACTAGATACGAAGATTCAGGGTGAGCTATTAGGATGGCTAGGTGGATGCTCTGGAGTCCGGTGTCTGGTGTCAACAATGGTCTTCTCCTCAGAAACTACCAGTCGGATTTATTTCAAATTTGCTTTGTAGAAGCCTTTTGACGTTCTAACTGCAAATTGCTCATATTATACCAGTTGGCCCCTTTTAAGGGGTCACTAGAGCTAAAAATAGAAGAACCTTTAATCATCTTCTCATGAACCAAAGGATGGATCATCACCAAACTTGGTTTGTAGCATTCTTAGATGGTCCTCTCTCAAGTTTGCTCAAATAAATTTGGTCGGCCCCTTTAGGGGCCACTAGAGGTAAAAATAGAAATACCATAAAACAACTTTTTCTCATTATTCTATGGATGGATTATTACCAAACTTGTTTTTTAGGATCTTTAAATAGTGTTCTACCAGATTTGCTGAAATATAAATGGATATAGGGCCGCTAGAGTTAAAAATAGAAATATACCTTTGAACGTCTTCTTCTCATGAGCCAATGGATGGATCATCACCATCCTTAGTAGGTCCTCTCTCAAGTTTGCTCAAATAAATTTGGTCAACCCCTTTTAGGGGCTGCTAGAGGTAATAATAGAAATACCATAAAACAACTTTTTCTCATTATTCTATGGATGGATTATTACCAAACTTGGTTTTTAGCATCTGTAGATAGTATTCTGTTTGCTGAAATAAAAATAGCTACAGCTAAAAATAGAAATACCTTAAAATGACTTGTTTTCATGAACCAGTGGTTGAATCATTGCCATATTTGGTCCGTGGCATCCATCCATCATCACGAATATTCCTTTGATGGTCCTTTATTGAGTTTATTATTGTTCCCCATTATTTGCCCACAAGTGTACCTTTATTACCTTTTTAGTAACAAGTTGATTAACATTTATTCTAGGTGAGCAATGCAGGGCCATCGTGGCCCTCTTGTTGTAAGTTATTAAGGTTATTAAGCTTTCAAAAAGGGCTTTGTGGGGGGTATTTAATTGCCTTCGGTGATAGGTCTAGTTTGTCTAGATAATTGTTACTATATCTTGTTATGTTTTGGTGTTTTAGTGTGTGTAATTGTTCACCTCAGTTATAATTGATAATAATTCTTCTTCAACTTACTCCAATCAACTATTTTTTTTACTTAATAAGCAATATTTTACATTCTTCATTTCAGCCTCCAAGTTTTCCAGAATTTGAATCATTATTAAAGACTACAATAAAGAAACTTGGTGGTCAGGTGTTTCCAAAGCTTAACTGGTCTTCACCAAAAGTATGTTTTATATGTAGTACCTAGTACAATTATAGATTTTACAATTTGTTTATTCTATGTTGAGTATTGTTTCCTTACTTTCTGAATGAAACAAATTACTATCAAGGAAAAGGATGTTGTTAATCAAATAAAGGTTTGTTCTAAGAGGAATTTAGAGGTAACATTGCTAGTATTCCAGGATAAGACATCACTATAAACGTCCAGTGTTAATATATGTACACATTTTGTTATTTTCTGTTATATTTTGTTTAGGATGCTGTGTGGATTTCATTTGACAGAACATTGAAGTGTACCTGTCTTAATGATGTTTATTTGTTGTTAAAGAGTTCTGACTTTATATCTCATGATCTTACACAACCGTAAGTATTGTATATAAGTGAAAATGTATCAGTAATTAGTTTAGAGTGTATCATGT
The DNA here is from genome assembly GCA_008271625.1 of Lutraria rhynchaena. Lineage (NCBI taxonomy): Eukaryota > Metazoa > Mollusca > Bivalvia > Venerida > Mactridae > Lutraria > Lutraria rhynchaena. Next base: position 10,814 of record VIBL01000391.1, read on the forward strand.
TTACACTTGTAAATGATGCTGTTTCCTTTAAAGTTAATAAATACTTACAAAATTGAGAAACAATGTTTCAGCATCAACTTTTTCATACAAACCATCACACAAGTAAACCAATAATTTTTTGAAAGTTTCTCTTACCATCATGTAAGTTAAGCTGGCATTTACTTTTAATCAGTAAGGTGTGATGTTGTTTTAACCAGTAAGGTGTAATGTTGTTTTAACCATTTAGGTGTAATGTTTTCTTAACCAGTTAGGCGTAATGTTGTTTTAACCAATTAGGTGTGATGTTGTTTCAACGAGTAAGATGTAATGTTGTTTTAACCAGTAAGGTGTAATGTTGTTTTAACCAGTTAGGTGTAATGTTGTTTTAACCAGCCAGAGGTAATGTTGTTTTAACCAGTAAGGTGTGATGATGTTTTAACCAGTAAGGTGTAATGTTGTCTTAACCAGTTAGGTGTAATGCTGTTTTAACCAGTTAGGTGTGATGTTGTTTTAACCGGTCAGGTGTAATGATGTTTTAAGGAATAAGGTGTAATGTTGTTTTAACCAGTAAGGTGTAATGTTGTTTTAACCAGTAAGGTGTAATGATGTTTTAACCAGTAAGGTGTAATGTTGTTTTAAGGAGTAAGGTGTAATGTTGTTTTAACCAGTAAGGTGTAATGATGTTTTAACCAGTTAGGTGTAATGTTGTTTTAACCAGTAAGGTGTAATGTTGTTTTAACCAGTAAGGTGTAATGTTGTTTTAACCAGTACGGTGTAATGTTGTTTTAACCAGTACGGTGTAATGTTGTTTTAACCAATCTGTGATCTTGGTCAACAACACCTCTGATTGTCCACACTGACGTCATGGCTAGTTTTGCCTTTCCTCCACGACCCTTGTCATCCTTGTCTTCTGTCTTTAAATCATTTATGCCACTTGATAGTGATGAAACGATAATCGGATACTATCAATTAGCGGTGTGAAAACGTCTGCCGATTCCGATAATCGATTATCGGTCATTTAGGCACTGTAAGTAACTACTGATGCCTCAAACTGAACACACATTCCAGGGCAATCACTCGGGGTGTTTAAAAAAAAGATGGCAGATCGTCGATCGAGACGAAAAACAAATATTTGACCACCCCCAAGTCATTTGATGTTAATAGAGCCTTGTTAATGGTTCATATGGATAACACACTCCATTCACCATGCTTATATGTTACAATGCCAACTAGCATACAGCAGAGGATGGCTAAGAACCAAAGGGTGCATAAATAGAATCAAACACTAGTGGTCTACTTATGTTACACTACTACACTAGAACCGATTGTATAATCGGAAAATCGCATCAGATGTTACAACCGATTCCAACTGATAATCGATTATGATTTTGAACCGATATTGCAACACTACCACTTGAATATTAGTGACCTACGCACAACTGGTTTATACTTATGTGATTTTCCAAATAATCAGTTGACATCGTTTTTAACAAATTGCTTTGACAACTACTTGGATAGATTGTATTGCCAAACAACGATTCTGACGGATATGACGTCAATATTTGATCAGTTGGCAGAAATGACATCCATGATATCATGAAAATGGGTCAACTCAGGTTAAAAACTAGGTCACCAGGTCAAATCACAGGAAAACCATAAAAGTTGCAATCTTTACTCAGGTGAGCAAAAAAGGGCCATCTTGGTCCTCTTGTTAATTCGAATAATTGAGCAAAAACTCACCAATTAAATCAATAGATACTAGTATACAAAAACGTTAACTTATTATTGTCACCATTGTTTGTCACTCGCTAGTTGATTCTCAATTTGCTGCTGTTGTCAAATGATCATCTCTGATAATTGTTGTGATTATGTGTGCATTTGCAATTTTAGTTATCTAGGTATTCGTTTAATCCAATTCATATCAGCAAGGTTCTTTTTACATAGAATATATAGGAACAATATCAAGACCATGGATGTAGTTTAGATAATACTGGGTATTCGGATGATTGGTTGTTGAATAACACAGGTTATACTATACATTGTATTATTAGTTAGTTTAGTGTATATGCAGTAAAACCTTGATTATCCTAAATTGACAGATTCAAAATATTATTTTGGATAATCCATGGCAAATGAAATCAGACAATGTTGTATGAAAACAGAGGGAGATCACTCCCAAATAAATTATGACAAACATATAAATATATGGACAACAAACTGTATGTGTTACAATTTATGTTTTATTTACAATAGACAATATATTTGAGTATAGACTTTTTATGTATAATTATTTATAGTGTATCTGATAGTTAACTGGATCTGACTGTGAAAAATGGAAAACAGTTGCACATGTTTTATGAAGCATATGTATTCATCGATAAAACTTTATCATGAAATCCCCCCGTTGCCAACTAAGATAAATTTGGTAATCATGTTCACATTCATTTTCCAAAATGAAATGATTTTGAACTTGGTACATGGAATTTGCAATGATCATTTGTATTGTGTGTTTTTAGCATTTCGTGACAATTTATCAAGCCTCTCAAAAATAAGTAGACGCTCTTAATATTAATTGCTTATTCAAATGAAATTAGGAAATACATGTATTTGTATTATTAAAGTAATTTATTAATTAGCCAAAATTTAAGGTGAATCATCTCACTGAATTTGCACCAAAATAGGATAGTTATGTTCCCATCATTGCAAACAAAAAACCAAGCAAACAATATTTTATTCAATATGGTTTCCAGATTTGTTGCTAGCACCTTTTGACACATTATGGAAATTCTTCAATAGACAAGTCTGGTTTATCAGAGTTAATTGTAGACTTTGGATTACAGGTGTGAAAACATGTTTGAATGATTTTGGGGACTTGTTTACCATTTCAGATAAGCCATTTGGATTACATGAATCAGATAATCAGGGTTATTTTATATTGAAATATATTAGGAAAAAATTTGGACTAAAATTTCTTTTCAGATCACACTAGGTTTTCAGATAATATGTTGTCATAAAATAAGGGTTCTACTGTATATTGTATCATCTATTAGTTGAGTAATTCCTATATTGTATCTTTAGTTAGTTAAGACACAGTACATTTGTTTCTTAGCTCACCTGAGCAAATAGTGCTCAGTGAGCTATAGTGATCAGTCACTTTCCGGTGTCTGGCATTCACATCTGGGGGTTGTTAACACTGTAGAGGTCACTTTTGATGGAATCTTCATCATACCTTGTCAGAATGTTTCTCATCATGATATCTTGGACAAGTTCGAACATGGGTCATCTGAGGTCACAAACTATGTAACCAGGACAAATCTCTGGAAAACTTTATTAACACTCTAGCGGTCACACATTTGATTGTCAGAATGTTTGTCTTAATAATATCTCAGACAAGATAGAACATGGGTTGTCTTGGGTTACAAACTACTTCACTTGGTCATATCTATGGAAAACTTTGTTAACACTCTTGAGGTCACTGTTTTGTTTTGGATCTTCATTAGACCCTGACAGAATGTTCATCTCATTGATATCATAGACAAATTCAAACTTGGGTCATCTAGGGTCACAAACTAGGTCACCTGATCAGATATCTCGAAAACCTTGTTAACACTCTTGAGGTCACTGTTTTGTTTGGATCTTCATTAGACCCTGACAGAATGTTCATCTCATTGATATCATAGACAAATTCAAACTTGGGTCATCTAGGGTCACAAACTAGGTCACCTGGTCAGATATCTCGAAAACCTTGTTAACGCACTAGAGATCACAGTTTTGATTTTGGCTTGTCTGTTTTAAAGAAAAAGTTGAGCTATTATGGTCGCTACAAAACTTTAATGTAGCCCATTACTCAAATACTTTTAAAGATATCAACCCAGCACTTGGAATACTTGATTATCATGACAAGGCACAGTTGCAAGACAAGTGGCATTATTTTGAAAGCTATTTTTGGAGTTGTGCCCCTTTTTGTACTTTGATTACTTGTTTTAAAGTTGCTTACTAAATAGAATGATGTAAAAAAGATGAGCATTGTCACCACTCTGCAGAGCTCTTATTTTAAATGGTACTTTAATCAAAAGTTCATTTATCTAACTGTGGTTGAACTTTGTAGGTTTAAGTATTGTTTAGATGATGAAAACTTAAGAAATGAGACAAAAGTACAGTATGAACTCATCCTCAGAAAATGGTTACCAATGAATCCAGCATATGAATTTAGATGTTTTGTCAAGTGTGACAAACTTATAGGTAAATGTGTTTCGTGTCACTTTTTCATAGACTTTAACATTAAACAGAAGTTGAAGGCATGAATAGAAGTTGGGTACAAGTTGTAGACATGATGTAGGAAATGGATAATCAATTTCAGCTATTCTGGTCAAGAAAATCATCATAGTCTTTGGTTCTTTGAAACTCATTATATACTGTAATATGTATATTGATGTTATACTGTATTATATATATTGATGTTATACTGTAATATGTATATTGATGTTATACTGTATTATATATATTGATGTTATACTGTATTATATATATTGATGTTATACTGTAATATGTATATATTGATGTTATACTGTAATATGTATATTGATGTTATACTGTATTATATATATTGATGTTATACTGTATTATATATATTGATGTTATACTGTATTATGTATATATTGATGTTATACTGTATCATATGTATTGATGTTATACTGCATTATATATATTGATGTTATACTGTATTATGTATATTGATGTTATACTGTATTATATGTATTGATGTTATACTGTGTTATATATATTGATGTTATACTGTATTATATATATTGATGTTATACTGTGATATGTATATATTGATGTTATACTGTATTATGTATATTGATGTTATACTGTATCATATATATTGATGTTATACTATATTATATATATTGATGTTTTACTGTATTATATATATTGATGTTATACTGTGATATGTATATATTGATGTTATACTGTATCATATGTATTGATGTTATACTGTATTAAGATATATTGATGTTATACTGTATTAAGATTTATTGATGTTATACTGTATTGTATGTACAATAGAAACTAGTTGTATCGAAGTTCAATGGTCTTCGTAAAATTGTTCAATATAAACAAACTTCGATAAATAATCAGAGAAATATGACAACTGGGTTTACTTTTTAGAGCAGTCATGGGTGTGTGTAAATAATCATTTTATCATGCTGTTTTGTGTACCGGATTAGAACAAAACATGGCATTTATACTTTCCATGTTTTGAAGTATTTTTTAATATGCACATTGATTTCTGGATGATCCCACCCTGTTTCATAAATTTTAATGGTATTCTGATTGAGTTAGCTTGCACACAGAGCATGTAGTACATATCCCATCTACTATACATACAGAAACAAACTTATTGGTGGATTTAATGATCTTATAAAGTTGTTATGTTTGTGTTTTTATGGTTGGTTTATGTACGATTTTAATAAATTTATGACATATTTTAACTTTCATTTACAGTATGTATTCATGTACCACAGACTAGAACAGAAAGTAAAGATCTCTGTATCAGAGTGGTATCTGTATAAACATGTACTGTTATTATTTTTCTGCTTGTATTTTGTAGGTATTACTCAGCGACATGTTGACATGTATTATGACTTCATACCAGGAAATAAAAAGGAAATTGTTGCAGATATTCAGGGATTCTTCTATCATATTGTGAAAGACAACTTTCCTGATAAAAATTGTAAGCAAACATAAATAATCTTGATTACTGTGATTATAAGATCTGGCTTTATTGTTTACCCCACATTATCTATATGTGTTTATACAGCACTTCTATTGTAAGATCTGGCTGTATTGTTTACCCCACATTATCTATATGTGTTTATACAGCACTTCTATTGTAAGATCTGGCTGTATTGTTTACCCCCATATTATTTATATGTGTTTATACAGCACTGTGGTTATCAGATCTGGCTGTATTGTTTACCCCCATATTATTTATATGTGTTTATACAGCACTGTGGTTATCAGATCTGGCTGTATTGTTTACCCCCATATTATTTATATGTGTTTATACAGCACTGTGGTTATCAGACCTGGCTGTATTGTTTACCCCCATATTATTTATATGTGTTTATACAGCACTGTGGTTATCAGACCTGGCTGTATTGTTTACCCCCATATTATTTATATGTGTTTATACAGCACTGTGGTTATCAGACCTGGCTGTATTGTTTACCCCCATATTATTTATATGTGTTTATACAGCACTGTGGTTATAAGATCTGGCTGTATTGTTTACCCCCATATTATTTATATGTGTTTATACAGCACTGTGGTTATAAGATCTGGCTGTATTGTTTACCCCCATATTATTTATATGTGTTTATACAGCACTGTGGTTATCAGATCTGGCTGTATTGTTTACCCCCGTATTATTTATATACGTTTATACAGCACTATGGTTATCAGATCTGGCTGTATTGTTTTCAACAGCTATTAGATTTATTCTCCATGAAATTTTTCTCAACCGTGACAGATTTTGTTGGAGAGAAAAATTAATTAATTAATTTAAGTGATGTTTGTGTTTTTCAGATTGTTTTGATGTTTACAGAAGATGTCAGGTTAGCTAATTTCTCATACATATCCAGCTTTCATCAAGACAAAATTTCCTTAAATTTGATGTCTATGTACATTGTATATTGTAATTAGTTGTGTTGCTTTGGCAAAAGCCATCCAAATTTAGAAACATGTTGATATGTAAAAATATAGTATTTACAGGAATTTTGTTAATAAAGACTTGCCAATTGATTCTTGCTCCTATTATTATGAATTTGTGCTTCATAAATCTAACTTGTTAGCTCACCTGAGCATGACGTGCTCAAGGTGAGATTTGTGATGGTCCGTTGTCCATCGTACGTGCGTGCGTCAACAATTTCTTTAAACATCTTCCCCTAAACCGCTTTGCCAGGGATGCTCCTTTTACGAGGCTATTTTAAAATTGCTAAATGAATTTCTTTCCATGCAGAACTCTGGTTGCCATGGCAACTAGCCGTGGTCCAGTGGTTAGTGCGCTGGACTTGCAGCCCGGAGATCCGGGTTTGAATCCCGGTCGCGGCAGGTCATACCCTTCATGAAAATTTGACAAAAATGTCGATTTTCCTCCATATGTGGAGAAGTTGCCGGCTCCTTGTGGAAGGGTAAGTTAGTACTGGTTAGTATACAGTCCAGGAAAACTGGTTAGGTGAACCGGTCGCGGTATATAACTGAAAAATTGTTTAAAAACGGCGTTAAACCCCAATACAACCAACAACAACCAACCAAAGCCATGGCCACTGAAAGGAAAAACTTCAAAATCTTCTTGTCGAAAATCGCACGGCCTAGAGATTTGATATTTGGTATTTAGCATCACCTTGTGGTCCTTTATTAATTTTGCTCAAATTATGCCTCTGGGGTCAAAACTGGCCTTGACCCGAGGGTCCCTTGTTTTACATAGAGTTATGAAATGTCCAAACCCACAAGGCCTAGAACTTTTGGTATGTCTCTTCACTTAGTAGTCCTTAGTTGCCATTAAGGGAGCATACATGTTTAACAAACATTTCTTGTTTCATAAACTATTTTCAGTGTTTGCAATTTTCCTCAGGTGAGCGACCTCGGGCTCTTGGGCCCTCTTGTTAAGTCCTTGTCTTTCAACCATGTAGATGCATTTACAATAAAACCTTGTTATCTTTAGGAGTCATCGGAACAGATTAAATGCTCATACTAGTGAGGTATTTTTTTGTTGGTTGAAAGTCATACAAACTATGAACAAAAATTGACAGGACTTTCAAAACTCCTTGATATAAGTCTTGTGCTCATGATATATTAATGCTCATGATAATCAAGTTTAACTGTACCATAAAATTTTGTAATCTTGAGAAGCTATTGAGACAAAATCGTCAATTCACTGTTTTTGTGTACCGTATTTAATTGTGCAATATCATTTCCAAAAATGTTGTTACTATCATGTGAAAATGTCATGGTTTAACAACATGAAAATTACTTTGTTACACCAAGTATGTATGTATTGAAGAAAAAAGAAAGCAGTCAGACATATTCATACTTTATTGATGACATTATTACATGTTACAAAAACAACAATCATCTCAAGAATAGAGTTTTTGTCCCCTTATGATAATACACACATGATAATACACACATGATAATATGATAATACACACATGATAATACACACATGATAATATGATAATACACACATGATAATATGATAATACACACATGATAATATGATAATACACACATGATAATACACACATGATAATACTTAGGATTCACTTTCTCACTCATGTAGCTGTCACTTCCAAACATTTTCTAACATTACACAAACAGCTAGGGTCATTTGATGACATATGCGGCTTTAACAGCAGATGTAGACCCCTTACTTCTGAACAAGTAGTATCTGTATATTGAATTTGTCATGCCTTTGTAACTTCTCATAATTGAAATCCTTTAATTAAATTGACATACTAAGTCATAAAAAATGACTGTAAAAACGATTCATTTCATTATGGTATGTCACAATGTGTAAAAAACAATATAATGTTATAAAACAATCATTCTTTTATTTTGTAACTTTAACAACGTGTAGAAAACTTGGTACTCACTTGCGAGTAAATATTGTTTTAGATGCTAGCAGTATTGTACTGTTCTTTACAGTGAATGTAAACAATACTTCTTTTCATGATAGTTATGAAACTGCTGAAATTTAAATTGGTATTAGTATCAGCCCTCCTAAGCAGTTTAAATTATTTTAAATAATCAACGTGATAGCTGTTATATAATTATGTGCAATGTACATCAAATGTATATTATTGCTCTACTTAATACACTGTGAATGTTAATTTGTTTCAAAATGTTCAGCTCTTACTGTAAATTTCTTGAAATATGTCTGGTACATGCTTTCATACATTGTGTTATTTTATGAGGATGATTGTAATATGTCTTATCTTTTCTATGTCTAGGGTAAAATTCGCCTTCTTGATTTTAATCCATTTGGTAGAGTCACTGATAGTCTTCTGTATGATTGGGATGAATTAGAGGGCAATGCTTTACAGCCTACGGATAACTCTTCCCATCTTGTAAGTATTCTATAGTGTACAGTAAATATTGTATGTGTACTGAAGAGAGACCATCTGATACATAAAAATTACTATGCTGACCAATTTATGACATTATTTTATTTGTTTTGAAGAGGCACTGAGCCATACTGAGTCTGCTTGTACATTCCAATCTAAACTATGTTACAGATACCAGAATTAAGGTGTATAGACTCGCCATCTGGTGTACAACCAAATCCATACAGTGCTTATGGTTACCCTAAAGATCTTAAAGATATTTCAAGTGGTGAAGATCCTACAAAATTGATGGAGCTTCTTAGATTGGTATGCATTTATATTGTTATTAATGAAATAGCATGTATAACAACTAACTAGTTATGATAAGTTTTTATATCCATAGTAGATTGCCTAATATATTTATTTGAGAAATTCGTTTTTTATCCCAAAGTGTCTTGAATTACATGTTTGATGTATATTGATACTGGATTAATATAAAACAAGTATATAGCACTACATTAGTGTAAGGATAATTAGGTCTGGTAATAAACATGTTTCAGGATATTATTATGGCTCAGGGAAAATTGGGTCTGGTGAGACAACATTAGTTTATGTTACCAACCATGCATTCAGGTGGATTCAATTAAAACAGTTCTGCATTTGAACAAATCAGCATTATTTTGTATGTAATAATAATCATTATGTGAGTTACCAAAATATAGGGTTTACCTACCTATCAAATACAGTATCATTCACTATTTCAATAATTTTTATTTTTCCAACTTTTCAGAAAGTACAGGCACAAAATGGACAAATATCATCATCTGATGATGAAGATGAGAATATACCTCCTCAAAATACTAACACTTGATACTGAAAACTGAAATTTACCAAAATTTATGAATTTTATAGTAGTCTTTATCTATTAGCAGACTTGTCTTGGGTCCATCAGTATATACTTACAGCATTCTTAAGAAATTATCAATTGGGCACAAGCTGTTCATTGCATTGAAGCATGGATAATATGTTAATATTTTGAATGTTGACTTTGTACTATTGACATTGTCTGGCTAAAGCTACATGTTCAAGCCAGATCACAACATCCTTTTACGGTATTTTCAGGATGGGGTCAGATGTTCTGAGAACTAGTTTGGTGTATGGTAATAGTGCCTTTAGGTGCAGTTTAATCTTCAACCCAATCTGTTGTAAGACAGTCTAATGTATCTGATCAATTATAAACAAACACTTTCTGATATAAAAATGTTGGCCAAATATGTTATAATGAAATAACATGATTTTTTTTAGATGTATACCAATGTGATGAAATTAGATATTACATTACTGCTATAAGGCAGAACAGTTGTAGTCCACATGTTCTCTTAATATCTTACTTCACCACATACTTTTCACCAGATATTTATACATTTTTATTTATATACTGCTGCGATTTAAAAACTGTGCATAGTATTCACAGCTGGACATTTGTTTTGCCCTTATGTTCGTAAACCCGCATGAATTTTCATGAAACATTCCATGAAATCTTTCTAAAGTGGTAAAATTTCAGAAATATGATTTGTTAATCATTGAATGCAAATACAGTGTAAAATGTGAATCATGTTATGTTGTCAATTTTTAGCGCGTATGTTCCCCATGCACAGTTTTTAAATTGCGTCAGTTTACATAGACCTTGGTGTATCATTGTAGTGATTGCCAAATTCATCATGCAGGCTTTGCATTGTGTTGGTTGATACTAATGTGTATAATCTATGGATAGATTATCAGTGGATTAAAGATTTATCCACTTAATACAGTTATGATCATTTTGTTATTAAAATAAAGAATACAGTCAAAGATAGTGATTTGTTTTGCGCATGTATTTAGGATTGGAACTAGAATTAGGTGATCCGTGCTCTCCCAAATAAGACAAGAATAACATGGCAGTTTGTTTAATGTCTTATTCATGTCAAACAATGTACACATAAATGCAATCTCGCAAGCACTGTATGTGCAAATCTGAGTCAACAATATTACAAAATATACAATAACCTCCTCTATTCAAGCACCCTAAACCTGTTAAAAGTTTTAATTCAGTTCTATCATCAAGGATGAACTTGGAAAGTGGAGGAGACCTTGCAAAAACACAACAAAGATGACAAAAGTGTAATCTAATATCCAAACAATGCTTATAACACAAGCTGATGAGAGTAAGCTATCTAATGATGGGACCTTGGTAGGGTGATGAAAATCACTACAAATGTATTTTGATAGAATATGAGAAACTTGGAACAAATGTTCATAAGGTCACCATTGGTATAATGTAAATGTTTCCCATAAAACATGTTTTCAACATTGAAACTTTCACTTTGATTACATGAGAAGTCATCTCCATAAATATTGGACTGTCACTACAATAGAAATGAATTTAGACATGTTCCTGTACCGTTCAAATACAGTGTAACCTCTGAATACCAGACTCTAAATTCTAGAACTCTCTGATAATCGGACGTTTTTCAAAGTCCTGATTTTCTCTCAATATAATCCTTTGTAAAACACTATCTGTATACCGTGCTCTCTAAATTCCGCAAATGAGACAATCTTTCCAGACTGCAGACTTTATGCTGTTCTTTATTTTTGTTCTGAATATCGGACACAGACATTTTCAAGCCAAGGGTCAAAACTTAGTGTAGTGACCTAGAGGGTCCACATTACTGAAACAATATGATCTTGGCCCTGATTAACAAACGTGACAAACTCCTAGTTTACTAGCAGCTGTTGCAAGTAATAATGGCTAATGCATTATTGTACAGACAGAAGTAAGTTGATGTCCTACTTGATGTGTAACACTGGTCTAATTGCTGTTGATTATACCAATTTACGGGAGTCAGATTCAAATACATCTAAGATCTGATGTTCACTCATCTTTATAAATCACAAGTGCGAAAAACAGTTAAAGGTTGAGATGTTAAATATTTTTGTTGTGCTATGTAATGTTGATTTAATTGCTGTATGACAAAATGATTTTTTGTTTAAAATATTTTTCATTGGTAGATCAAAATAGCCAATCATTGGTATCTAGCTTGTCTAACACTCTTATTCAGATATAAAATATTTTAAAATATAAAGCATTTTGATGAGTATGCAAAATACTAATGACTTAATAAATATATACATACAATTACTGTATACACTTTCAATGTAACAAGCACACAAATATTGGTTCATGGTCTCTGTAATGATTTCAATTGAAAACCTCTCTGAATACCAGAACTCTCTGAAAATTTGGACTTTTTACCTGGTCTGGACTGGGTCTGGTATTCAGAGGTTACACTATACCAGCACGGAAAAACCAGATGCTCTGTTCAGTTATTCCTCCATATGAATATTGATTGTGTAAGCAACAAAATGACAAGCAAAGCAAACCAATAAAATACAACAAAAAATCAAATCTGCAATACATGAACAACAAATATGAACCCATATGTACATTATCAACATGCTATCTTATACTCATTACAACAATCATACACACCTGAATGATAATCCTCAAGAAGAACATGTACATATATTGGATGTATATGAAACAAATCTGTAGTATAATACTACAGAGTTATCATGTTAGTATTACACTTAGAAGAATTGACCAATTTGATTTAATACCAGACTAAACAAAATATGTTCTCTTTTGTTTGTAAGCATTCTGATGTCCACACCAGATCACTTGTATATACCAGACAGTAGGATATCAGAATTGTCTAATGACAGGGTTTTAAAAACCACTTGGATCACAAGTGAACCCTTGACTATGTATGCATTGACATTGATATATGCCTTATTTTTTACAAAGAACACATATAAGAACATTTACATGTATCTTCATGTAGGATTAGCACTAACAATGTAGACAACATAAACAAGAGAATCATAGAATAAATCACACCCATTGAATACAAGAAAACACACAAAAAGTAGTAACAGACTGCAGTAGAAGGGATGAGTGATTGAATAAAATACATAGAAAATGCTTGTTTAAGTAATATATAATAGTAAATTTTCCTGTTTGATGTTCCATCATAAGACGGAGTACAACAAATAAAAAAATAACATGTAATTACTGGGTCTGTATTTCGTATAATTATAAATAACTATAATTATCAAAACATGCATGCAAGAATTATATTTATAGTAATTAAAAATTAAGTGACAAATTATATTACACAAGAATGAAAAATACCAGAGATAGAACATAAAAACAAGAGCTCCGCTCATCTGTTTTACATCATTCTATTTAACAAGCAATTTTGACCAAAATTCTCCAAGTTAAAAAGGGGCATATTCCAAAAATATAGCTTTCACAACAGTGTCCCTTGTCTTGCAGCTGTGCCCTGTCACAATAATCAAGTATTCTATGAGTCATGTTGATATCTTTAAAAAGGTTCGTGTAATGGGCTACAAAAAGTTTTTGCACGATGATGACACAGTGATCATGGCTCAAATTTTCTTCTAAAACAGACGAGCTAATAGATGACTGACTATTTGCAGACTTAAAGGAGAATAGAAACTATACATGAGGACCTAAGTATTGATGTTAAAACTATACATGAGGACTTTAGTGTTGATAATAACAGTAACTTTTTGTTTTAAAAAATACTTCATTAAGCTATGTTTTTGTACCTTTGTAAATACAATGATCTGATTAAAATAGTATGAATTTTGTAGGTTTCAATATAATGCTGACAAAACAAACCAAAGATCAAAGAAAGGAATTTAATAATACAAGGTGAACACCTGTAGTTAGAGAGGCTGGGTCTATATACACCATGAGTGACAACAGAAAAATAGTGCTTGCAAAAACATTCTCAATATATTGACTTCAGACAAATTTATGTGCAACTTATTATGTTAATAAGAATGTTATACTAAACAGGAACACTGTAGAAAAAACATGTAGGGTTAAGCACATGCATGACTAGATCCAGAGTACTTGAAAGATGCATTCTAGATTTACACTCAAACATAAAACCAATCAAAGGTATTGAGTTCATCAAATATTACTTCAGTGTAAATTTATTAAGATTGTAACAAAGAAGTAGAGACATAGTTTACTGACTGAAATCAGACATAAATACCCAGTATACAAGACACAAACTCTCATAATACATTTACTTTGAATACATAGAACAAACACAACAAAATATAAAATGAAGAATGGCAAAACTCAATTCATTTGCATATACCAGTTTGTTCATATGAATTTACTTACAGGCACATAAAAATTGACCTTTAATGCAATGTCATTACAGAAAAATGCTTTTAAAAAGACATTGAAAAAAACAGTATAGAAATCAATGCCCATTTCTATTTCAAGTAAACGTGAATATCATTGAACTGTAAAACAGAACAAGCACAAAATTTATAACCATTCAGCTAACGTTACATTCAAACGAAATCTACACCAACTAACAGTTGGAATTTTACACATGGCATAACTTACATACGAACCATCATCAGTGGATAATCGACCATGACTTAACTTTAAAATCTCTCTTTATTTATCAATTCAATTAATCATTAGCTGTACCAAGGGACTCTAATAGACACTCATTTGTATACAATGATAGTCCTACATCCAAATATGACCTCTACATACTAATTTGACAACAAAATGAATACAAAGTTACCACCAGAAGAAATATTTCCCTGCAAAATTATTTTATGGATAAATCTAAATAACAAGTGGGTGCAAATTGTACATTAAGGCTGTGTTTACATATATGAAAGTAGCATGTGTAGTAGTTGACAATTAAACATTAAGCATCTGTTGAAATCTGAGGAGGAAAAATGTTGGAAAACAATCCACTCAAAATATCAATAATATGATTAATTAAAATATCCAATGTGAAGTAAATATTGTTCTAAGCACATTATACAGTGAAAACTGTGTCCAAGAAGTACCAGTCTTGTGAAGCAGTCCTTTAGACATTCTTATTTCATATAAACAAGGGTGTGGAAGAAATAGCTGGTATGCTAAAGCATAAAAAAGAACAAGATCATGTAATGATAATGTATGAGTTTCAGTAATGACAGAACAAGTTTTCACTGTAAAGCAAAAGAAACAATTCAGAGGAACTGAATTATACATATTATTGAAAAAGTCAATGTAAATTTTAGACTGGGAATCTGTAGTATGTAGTACACAACTGAAGATATTGCATGTGTTTCCCTGATGATGACATCAACTCCCATATGCAATGAGAAATTCTGTAAGAAAAAACAACAAATCTATACAATTAGGTAGGTAGGTAGGTAGGTAGGTGGTTGGTAGGTAGGTAGGTCGGTCGGTCGGTCTGCATACTATCTTAAGAGAGGAAGATTTACATCTAAATTATTAATGACAACATAGATATTAAGCAGACATAAATGAACATATTTATGGCTTTAATCCAAAAACTATGATATTATGATATAAATTATGATATTACTAGTATTCCTGTTCATCAGAGCAATAAGAAAAACTAGAACTATCACTGAAGGTGATTAAATACACCCATTTTTTTAAAGCTTAATAACTTAGCGCATACAAGACTTCCTCTACGGACGGACAGACAACCTTAAACCAGTTTTACCAAACAAAAGTATTCAACTCAGCAAAAAGGTTTATAAAGGATAACTTGTACTAAATAACTTTATGGATTTAAGGCAACTTTCTACATTTCTTAACCACATGTATTTAAACAACATTAAATGTAATAAAACATTTGATTTACTTTTGGATGTAATTACATACTAACAATTGTAAGAAGATTCTAAGTATATAAAGAATCAGGAGAAAACGACCATATAATTTAACCTGTAACTTGAGAAAACAACCATATAATTCAAACTGTAATTTGAAAATTATTTACCCACAAAGTATGACTATGAAAGAAAGGCTGAAAATGACAACATTTAATGATTTATATCAGAATCAGTCTAGGGGTTATCTGGCAGGCAGTGAGCTGATCAAAGCTAGAGCAAATGTGTCACAGACCAAAACACAAATCTCACATTAGAAAAGAAATCAGAAGACATAAATATCATTTATGTTATCACTTTTGATGGTCTGGAAAAAAGCATCCTCTATATCACATAAAATGAAAACACAAGAGGGCCAAGATGGCCCTTTTCCGTTCACCTGAGTAAAGATTGCAACTGATTTGACCTGATGATCTACTTTTTTGACCCAAGATGACCAATGTTCAAACTTGTCCAAGATGTCATTAAGACAAACATTCTTACAAGGTTTGGTATATATATCAAATCAAAACAATGACCTCTAGAGTGTTAACAAGGTTTTCCAGTGATTTGACCTGGTGACCTAGTTTAAGACCCCAGATGACCCATGTTCGATCTTGTCCAAGTTATCACGAAGACAAACATTCTGACAAGATATGGCGAATATCCAATCAAAACTGTGACCTATAGAATGTTAACAAGGTTTTCCAGCGATTTGACCCAGTGACCTAGTTTTTGACCCAACATAGCCCTTTTTTCGACATGTCTGAGATATCATCAAGACTAAGCCACTAACAATTTTCAAGACACTTTCATGAAAAAAGCCATAGTTCTATAGTATTTACAAAGTTTTTCTTCCTGTTTGACCCAGTGACCTAATTGTTGACCCCACAAAGCCCTTTTTCATACTTGTCAGAGATATCATCAAAACTAAGCCACTGACCAATTTTCATAAACCTTTGACCAAAAATGTGACCTTCAGAGTGTTCACAAGCTGAATGCCTACACTGCACGAATTACGCCGCACAACGCCAGACATAGACAGATCAATATAGCTCAATCTGAGCACTTCATGCTCAGATGAAAAATGCTTTATTGTACAGACAGAAGTAAGTTGACCTTAATGTCCTGGTCGATGTGTAACACTGGTCTAATTAATATTGGCTACACCAATTTATGAGTGTCAGATTAAAATACATCTTAGATCTGACGTTGACCCATCTTTGTGAACCACTAGGGTGAAAAACAGTTGAACAGTTGAGATGTTGAATATCTTTGTTGTTCTATGTAACGTTGATTTGTTTGCTAGTGTCAATTAAAATGATCTTTTGTTTAAAATATTTTCACTGGTAGATCAAAATAACCAATCATTGGTATCAAGCTTGTCTAACACTCTTATTCAGATATAAAATATATAAAAATGTTTTTTGATGAGTACGCAAAATACTAATGACTTAATATATACATAATATACACAACAATTACTAAATACACTTTCAATATAACAAGCACATAAGTTCATGATCACTGTAATAATTTCAACTGAAAACCTCCCAGAATACCGGAGCTCTCTGAAAACCAGACTTCTTACCCAGTCCGGACAGGGTCCAGTATTCAGAGGTTACACTGTTTATCTTTTTACTTATAAGGGGTGTTCAAATATAAATGCAACTAGGCCAATATCTCGCATTTAACCACCATTTGTACAAAACAGGTACATGCATTACATAGAGGGTTGTGTGAGCTCTCCATTGATACAATACATGTTTAAATCTGTTCAGTCTAGCATTAACAAAAGCTCAGTTAACACTATCTACTTGGGTACACTAAAGCTAAAATGGTTGGGAAAAGCTCTTCTTTCACTGACCAAACATGGTCCTGTATTCAAGGTATACAAGTGAAAGATGTACATAATGAAACATGTTGAGTTTATGGGAACAATGAGCTTTCTTTTTTCATCTGCCACACGATGCCGTAAAAATTTTAAAAGTGGTGTAGATTCAGTAAAAGATGTGCTTCATGCAAGCTGTCTGAAAATTACAACTTCACCAAAAATAGTTGAAAAAGTAAAGAATTTGATTGCTAGCGATGCAAGATTTACAACTAGGCATATAGCTAAATGCATTGGTATCTCAGGAGAAGCTACTCATACAATTCTCAGATATGATTTAAAAATGAGAATGATAATTGCAAGATGGATACCCCCTCTCCTTACAAAAGACCAAAATCTTGCTTGGGTAAGAATCCCAAAACAATTGTTAAAACAGTTCCCTAAATACAACAATCCCGTCTTTCCCAAATATCACTGGCAATGATGAGTCGAAGCAAAAGATACAGAACAAAATATAGGCAACCAAAGGAAGCCAAAGACCTTGCATAGCAAAACACACCATGAGTGTCAAAAAGGTAATGTATGCGATTTTCTTTACAAATCGAGGTCCTGCTATTCAAATTGCCATACCACAGTATAAATCTGAAAGTTCCAAGTTTTACAAAGGCAAGGTCCTTCCTAAATTAAAGAAATATTTCTCAAACTGTCAACCAGCGACTGGTCTCCATGATGTCAGTTTGTTGTCAGACTTTATCACCTTCCTTATTCCCCAGATCTTGACCCATGTGACTTTTTCCTATTTACGAGGCTCCAAAAACACATTACTGGAAGAAAATATCAAAAGCGCCAAAATCTTGGTCCTTTCCCCAGTGTCTGAACAGTATACCTCAAAGATTATGAAAACACCTTTAGAAATTGGATTAAAAGACTAAACCTTTGTACATCACTTGGTGGTGAATATTTTGAAAGACAAAAATGATAATTTTGGCATTGTTTGTCCGAAAATTGACCCAGTTGTATTCATATTTGAACACCCTTCATACTTCTGGTAACAAAATATTGTACAGGTAGCATTTTCCTTAATTAATAAGAGGGTAATATGTTTGTTTCAATGTTTATCACACTTCCTAAATGGAAATTAATATTGGGTTAGCAATTTTTCACTAAGATCCTTATACACCTAATATCTCAACAGTGATGAGAAATCAAACACAATCTTAGGTTTAATCTTAATCATTGGAGAATTAAAATATTCCCTACTACCATTATTACCTAAAATAATCTATAGAAATCATTACTTAATGGTCTCAAAACCAATTTACAACTTAAACTTGTGATGGATTAGAAAGGAGTAATTTAGTATTACATAATTGTTCTTGCACATACTTTAAAAAAAGCTAATTCAGCAAATATTAAGAAAACTGTTCTTGACTAATTCTCACAGTTCTGGAAACACGTCGTTTGAAGTCATCATATCTTTCTCGCCACATTTTCTGAAATTGTAAAACTTCTCCAATCACAACTGTTTAATCCATTATCCAAAAACACAAATTATAATGAACAAAAAAAGACACCTCCGCTGTGTGCAGATATATGTAAATATGGAAAGAAAGGTTAAATTATTTCTATTTGTATTCAAAGAGTATATTTCAATGTGAATTTGTGAGAAAATTTTATTGCTTTACATTCATGGACAAATGATGAAATGGTTGATTAAATGTGGTAGGGGGTTGTAGATCAAAATCACACATGAATACCGGGTATGGCTACCTTGAGCATCTAGTACTGCCTGCCATCGTTGGCGCATAGAACCAACAAGTGTGTTGATTTCTGCCTGTGGAATGTTATTCCACTCCTGAATTAAAGCTTGCGTAAGTTCATTGATGTTCGACAGTGCAATAGGGCACGCTGGTCTAAACCAAACTAGACATGAATGAAACGCCATCGCTGATTAGTAAGTGGAACTTCCGGTGAAATAATAATAAATAATATTTCATTGTTGTTGTCTCACATCGGTAGGATGCCCCCCCACCCCAAATGTTTTACAACGGATTTTCATTGATCTCAAAAAACGGCCCCACAAGGATTAAATCCAAAGAATTCCACATAAAATTGGCAGCCCTGATAGAAGGGTATGACCTGCCACCACCGGAATTTGAGCCTGGATCTCCAGGTTACAAGTCCAGCACACTAACCACTGGACCATGGCCACAGCCTGTAGGGCATTGGACATGTTGATTTTTTTCATTACATTAAAAAAGTATGCATAGAAATCGAAAGTTTCTTTTTTTGTTCAGTATATAACATGCAATATCAAACTTTACCTGCAGGTTTTAATGACACATTGTTTACAGTAATAGTTCTGGTCAAGATTTAATTAAAAAGAACAACCATCACCAAAACAACGCCATGGTAAAAATTTACAAAAATTGAGAAGCAAGAATTTTATGAAGATTGTATGGAATTTATATTGAAAACAAGAACCGAGACACAGAAATTCTATAAATACTCAATACCTTAAATATGACCTTGACTTGCTATGGGCTAGGATTTTGTGTGTGACACATCACCTTCTGATGGTGAACGTCAATACAATGTACATTCAAAATCTTCTACAAATTGGAATGCCACGAAAATTCTATATATAGCCATGACCTTGGCGCTATGGACCAGGGTCTTGTACAAGACACATTGTCAAGTGAACATCAGTATCAAGAAAGTTCAAAATACATTCATATATTAGAAAGTAATGACTGAGACAAAAAAATTCCATATGTAATGAACAACCTTGAATACAACCTTGACATTAGGGCTCAGTGTCTGTGTCTTGACACATCATCTTGTGTAGGTGGACATTTGTACCATATTATTTCGAAATCCATGCAGAAATTAAAAATGAGATGGACAGACATACAGACAATGTAACTGCTATATGCCTCCCTTTCGGTGGCATAAAATTATATTATTTTAGAAAGCCTTGGTAATTCAGATGTGAACTTTTAACCGCATTTCTCACATTGTGGCATGAATGAATAAGCATTAAAGACTGTCACAGTTTATCATAATGGGAGTTTAAAGAAATACAGTCAATCTTGTATTAAGCAACCACCAAAGGGAAAGACCAAAAGTGGTCTCTTAATAAAATGATCTCTTAATAAAACACCTGACGATGCAGATGATTTAACGGTGGCATATAATTATTTAGATAAAAGTTGTATTGTTTTATTCCCTTCAAGTGAGTCATTTGGGTTATTATTTCTGCTGGACCTTTTATTTGTGAATAGGTGTTCAAATATGTTATAGATAATAGTAATGATACTAATTGAATGAAAAAATGCAGATTGATTAAAATGCAGTATTTTTTCATGTCATACTTTTAACATTGATCACATACTGTGTGATACCCATACAGCAATAAATGAAATAAACTGCGTCATACATGTTAAATATTTGATATATCAACTCATATTGACTGGTAATTTTGAAATGACATTCAACTGTGTGTATATAGAGGCACAATTTGTTCACGATTTACACAACAGACATGAAATTCATGGTTGATGACGTATCACATGTATCTGATGACACATTTCTTGGTCAAATGACAACTATATTCCTTTGCTCCCCTTTGCTATAATATAGACTCCCAGATTTAAAAGTCTGTTTGGACTACACTTTCTGGAAATGCTACTTCCGCAAAGAATGTTTTATGTTAAAATATACACATGAGAAATTATAAAATATATTCTGAACGCAAATAACTTCACAATAGCGATTAAATTTAATTTGATAATGTGGAACAATTTAGAATAAACAGCTGGTTATATAAGGTCAAAGTTTATTTACTGCGTTTATGCACAAAGCAGAGCATTGTCTTGTTTTTGGATGATTTGATTGGATGATACGTAACTGGACATAATTTACACAGTCAATTAGCGACCATGTACTGTTCTTAATATTTTTACACGTTTCAGTAGGGTTAATTTTGGACAACTGTGTTTGCATATTACATTCTATGGGAAATAAAGATTTGATATGTATCAAGGTCGCTTAATGAAAAGATCAGTCACATTTTGCAGACGAATATGCAGTAGCTGGTCATGTTGAGCAGAGGTCGCTTAATACTTTAAAATCATAGAGAAAAAATGTTGATTTTGAAGAGGTTGCTTAATGAAAAGGTCATTTAATACGTGGTCGTATAAGCAAGATTGGCTGTATCTAAAAAACATCAGTGATTTTTTTGCATACGTACTGCTGCATCAACATTAGCTGGTGATTCATCATTAGGCTCAGCAAGCATTGAGATAACACTAACAATAATAGTTTCTACTGTATGTATAGGCAACCATCTTTCTGAGGCAGATTCATATCCCCATTTATCATCACCAGGTTCATGGAGGATTGATATGCATACAGATCCATCTTTCTCAACTGAAAATGAAATAAAAAAAACACAGGAAAATAAAAACCAACATCAAATGCCATTTATTTACTTTCAAAATGGGTAATCCCACATAGCAGTCTAAGGTTGACGAAATTATTCTTCATCAAAAATAAAACTACATTGTATTTCATTTATAAAATTTTAAAGCAGTAAGAATTCTGAAAGTGAAATAAAACATAAAATCTTATACTATTTGGATGCCACATGTCTGTAGTAAACTGCATCTTGGGAGGCTTCTGAGGATAGTCCTTGGTAAATGTTAAGTTGGCTTTGAACATTCCTCCTTCACTGAAATGAGACAATAGAATCATTTTTGTCAAAGCTGTTTAGTGTATTAACATTTCATACCACACTAAGAGCAGGCAAAGGATTTATAAATTAATACCCTGGATCAAACTTAATCAACATTCAAATTTAAGTTCAATACAAGCATACAACAGAGGCTCATATATAAGGTTTCAACCTGTTCTAAGCCATGCTGAGTTATCTTTTGTCATCACTTACGCTGTAATTGACAAGAATTTACAATACCTGACAAAAGCTCCAATAATGTCCAACCTTCAAAGAATTTAAAGAGTTATGATCATGAAATAGGTTTCATACATCAGGCTTCTCAAAACTGCTGTAAATAATACTGCCCGACATTTGGTCAGGTAAAGACAGAATTTCTGTCTGACCAAATGAAAATTTGTCTAACAAAATATATCATATATAAGTAATAAATGCTGTAAATCATGCCGGACTGCCGAAAAATTATCCTGATATGTCCGACTATCCGGCAACTTTCGGGAAGCCTGCATATATAGACACACACACAGGTTTTTGCCATTAAACTGGTTTACAACAGATTTAAAGTGTAAACAAGCAAACAGTAAAATTGGTATAAGAAAAAGTTTATGTTTGATAATTGATGCCTAAATTGAGAAAAAAACAGAATGTGACTTCAATTTGCAGTAGTGCACACATGATGATCATCACCTTGCATCAGTAAAAAAAAAAATCAGATAAATACACCAAGAAAACACGCCTAACAAAACCCTAAACGTAAAGACATAGACAATATGCATATTGTAGAAAATGAGCTGTGCCTGTCAATTTCTGGATTTCAATTATTATTGAAAGCACTAATTCTCATTTGTTCACATCCAAAACATTGTTTTGCTGCTAAATATAAGTTAAATATAAGTTCATTTCTTTATTCAGAGATTTTGCAATGTTATAAGATATATGTACCCTGTAGTGTACGTAACCTTTCTACTGCCTATCATAAATCTGAAAAGTTATTTGTACTAATTCCTCAGAAAAAAACAAACAATATCCATGAATAAGTTATGTTAAACTTTCATAAAATCATGATTTTAAAGTTAATTTTCTGTTCCACACGACTCTTTGCAGGCAAATACCTTGTTTTAACTGTAAAACAAGTAGCTGCCAATTTCTCCACATCAATTATGGGTGTTGGCTGAATATTGGCCCAAGACCCAATGTCTTCAATTAAATCACAGAGAACATGTACTGCGCGAAGGATTCGAAATCTCATTTGTGACACAATGTATATTCCACTCCTAATTCATAATCAATATAGCACAGCCACAAATATTTGATAAGCCAACATTAATCAAAATGCTACCAGCTACCAGGCAGTTTCAAAAAAGAATAACTTGATGATCTGTATACTTCAAGGGGAACTAAGGAGCAAATAAGTACTCATTCCACCCCTTCAGTTTGACACAAGTGAAATTTACATATTTCACACTGAAATTTACATATAGTCCACAGATTTTTTTACTTTCTTCAACTTTTCAATGTTTCTAGAGTTTACACAGATATACCAATAAATATTACACAATTATGACAGATTCAACACACAGAATGCACAATGTAGAAAACTTGACATACTACAATGTATCCGGGGGACCAATAATCACAACTTCCCATTTGTACAGGTCATCATCATCCTTTAGGCCTGCTGAAAATCCCTCAACAGGATTTCTATTCAAATCTGGAACATAAAAAAATAAGTTTGTACACATAGTTTAGCTTATGGTAGGAAGAAGATTTATATTTGCACAGAATTAATCAACACTGTTAACATGCCCAATATTGGACTAAACCTAAAAAAGAAATATTGAACAATAATTCTTTGGACTATGTTTCTCAAAACAAATTGTAGTGTGAACAGAAGTTTTACAGTCCAATACCTAATTGAATAAAATTGAACAATTCTGGCCAATGACCAAACATTGAACATGAATGTGTTTTCAGACAAAGTACAGACAGCAACATTTATTTTCAAGTCTTTATTATAGTTTATACATTGTAATTCTTACATGGCATAATTCCATGTAAAACTTACTGAAAACTAGAGTCTGTTCAGACTATAGCTTTACTTATTCGGCTTTCTGGATCAGGTTTTTTTCTGACTTTGGGGAAAGGGCCTGGCCTTTTTAGAGAGGAAAAATTAAGCACAAAACAGCTGATTTGGTGTAAAATATAAGCATGTGATTGGGGGGGGGGTATCAACAACTATACATATGACATAGTACATTGTATAACATTTTTAAGTTTACATGTTGTTAAAATTAAGTGCAAAGGTCAAAATTCAGGTTGTTTGCAGACTGTGTTTTATTTATTCTTCGTATTTCAAGAGCTAAAAAATAATAACAAGTGACAGGAATAGTCACAAAAACCAGGTTTTTATTCTCCAGGTTTATTTACATTTGTAAGATAAACGTTTCTGTTGTCTCTGGCTGTACAGTGCAAGATGGAATGGGGACCAGTATAATTCTGAAGCAAGCTAAAACGTTATTTGCAAAAACCGTTAGAGCTCGTCAATGTTTAGTTCATGTTTATTATATCTGAAAGTATTTGTCAGGGGAAATATATCGTTGGGGGAAAATTCATCTAAGGGGATTAATATAATATTAATAAATTGTCAGTATTTAACACCAAAATTCAAATCTTTGACGTAAACTTTTTCATAGAGTGCAGTTTTCAAGCGGTCATACTGTACTATATATTTTACCATATCGTGATGTTTCAAACTTTCCACTCTATGCAACTGCTGCATTTGATGTGTGCTTCACATATAAAATTTAAATCAGCAGAGTAAATTCGCTTTTCCAAAATGCACCTGTGATGGATTAAATACAGTGGATGGGAAGTTTTTACCATAACATCAGTAGATATCTACCTCAACACCGGCAGTTGTCTGCCATTACATTGGCTTCATTTTCCAAAGAGATAAAGTGGAGAGAAACAAAACATTAATGCACCTTTCAGGATGATTGTAGGAGTTTACGAAACTGTCTCCTAATCCTATCTACCAAACGGTTCAAATCGTTCACAGTTATTGTAGTTATCCTTCCCAACAGGTTTTAATTGTGGATTTTCTGCACATAAATATGCAGTTCTTTGTTAGAGTAAGTGGGTCAGGGCCAAATAAAAAAATGTCTCGTCATCACAAACAGTCTAATTAGGTGGACTTTTCTGATTACACGTTCAGAAAAATTTTACAGTCTAAGCCACATTTTTACAGCTTTAGGCTCAGACGATTTGTATTTTTTGCACACTGTTAATCCAATGATCAAGACATGTAGCCTTTGCACAAATCCAATAACCAAAACCTTGGGATGAGTAAATTTGTATTAGGACAAGTTAACTTTCTCAAAATTGTGCAACTGTGAAAATTGTTAATTGTTTATTTTCATTAGACCACATAGTTTGTGTAAGTGCTTTAAAAGCAATAAGTTCAAACACTGGACAGGTCATGAGAAAATTCATTTAGACAAGAAAAAATGAACTTAAAAATCTTATATATGTAACAAAAGGATTGTTTTTAATCTGTTTTTTGCAGACTAATTTATCCTATAACTTTGTTTAATCAACAACACCCACTCAAATACAAAATAACAAGTTTACTTGGTCCTATTCAAGAAACAATGGATCAAATTGAAAACTTGTCCCCCTTAAAAAAATGTGTCCAGTAGTAGGGAACATGGAAAATTATGCAAACTAAGGGTGATATTTCAGGGCTCTCAATTTCCCAAATTGGGGCTGAAATTTGGCCCTATTCCCCCACCTCTGGAAAATACTTTTTTCCCCTATTTTTGGTAAAAATTTCTCCACCTGAGAAAAAAATAAAAACTGTGAAAAACATATGTAGTCTTGGTATTTTTTCAGTTAAACAAATGGCTAGATAAACCTGGAGTCCGCCTAATGAGACAGAGTAAGCGTACCATTTTTTGTATATTCGATACTGGTCTCCAGGAGAGGAATCCAGGTTTTACACATGGCGGCACAGGAAGCAGTGCGATTGTAAACATGTCGCATAATGGACCTGATCAGCTAAGTGAAGCCCAGCTGGAAAAGGCTGTGGGATATTTCAGGGGCATGAAGAACAGAATGGTCGACTTTTAGATTAATGTACATGTATTGTATCATCAGTCTGCACGAAAAACTTCTTTACCTTTGGACTATATTTTGCAGAAAAATTTATAGTCCAAACCATATTTTTATAATTTTTTTTGAATAAAAAAGTGACAAAATTTCCCGATTGAGTTTTATTTGCTTATCCCTCTGAGAAAACAAAACAGGAAATTTACGTTGTCAAAATGTTATAGACTGTTGGACTACAACTCTGCAATATTTTTATAGCCCGAGTCATTTTTTTATAGCCTCAGGCTCGGACTATTCACATTTTTCACAGACTGTGTATCATACATGTATGAAGAATTCAACTGGAAAGAGAATGTACATGTCTGAATTTACTTCTTCAATAAAATTTCAAGCAGAAAATATTATATTAATAAGGCTTTTGAAATTCCCCCTTTAACAGTAAATGACATGCAATTCCCCCATCCCAGGACCCCGGCCCCAGTCCCCCAAGAGAGAGAGAGAGAGATTTCTTAAACTTTTCATTTCTAGTTCTTATTGAAATCAAGCACACCACAATCAAAATAATACTTGATATTAACTGGATATTTATCATTATCTATTCAACAAACCATGTTTTATTCTCTAAAGGAAGACTAATCATTTCCTCATCCCCAAACCATCAAATAAAATCTGTTATTTAAACATTCCCATAGGACAAAATCAATGAAATGCTTAATTTTATAAAATCGTATGATCAGGACACAGAACTTTGAACATTTACTCAAAATCTTCCTATTCTTATGAATAACAAAACTATGTCATTTTCTTTCTATGCACTTGACAAGCATTCAAAATAGGTTCCATATATACATATATGCATTCAACGCAAACACAAAAAGTGACATGACGTCTGACAAGTGTCCATTAATCAAGACAATTAGTGGGTCATTGCGAGGAACTTACCGGCTAACTGTTTACTCAGTAGAAGAGCCGATTGCTCTTGCGCCATAGACAAATCTTTGTATGAATCAAACACTCAAAAATAAAGGACCAGATAATATTTTGGGAACAAAAAGTCCTCGACGCAGGCGCAGATGAGAATTCGGAACAAGACCGAAGATAACCGAAGCTAAAGGGTAAGACTCTTTTCCATAGGTGACTGGCCATAGACGACAGGATAAACACCGCTAAATTATATCGCCCGTTATATGTAATTGTATATACGTGAATGATAAAATTATCGTTACCTATGGCCACAGTAAATTCGTCTTTAAGTTAGTAAATCAATAACTTTCAATTGTCGTCTATGGCCACAGCAATTTCGTCTTTATGTTGGTGTATCAATGACTATTTCTGGTCGTCTATGGCCGCAGTAATTTCGTCTTAATGCATGGGTATCAATGACTATTTTTGGTCACCTATTGCCACAGTAATTTCGTCTTTATCTTGGTGAATCAATGACTTTCTTTGGTCGTCTATGGCCACAGTAATTTTGTCTTTATTTTGGTAAATCAATGGATTTTTTGGTCACTTATAGCCACAGCAATATTGTCTGAAAAAGGACAAACGAATACCAGTCTATCGTACATTTAGCTTCGGGTGAGACTCTTTTCCATAGGTGACTGGCCATAGACGACAGGATAAACATCGCTAAATTATATCGTCCTTTATATGTAATTGTATACACGTTTATGATAAAATTATCGTCACCTATGGCCACAGTAAATTCGTCATTAAGTTAGTAAATCAATGACTTTCTATGGTTGTATATGGCCATAGTAATTTCGTCTTTACGTCGGTATATCAATGACTGTTTTTGGTCATCTATGGACACAGTAATTTCATCTTTATGTAGGTGAATCAGTGACTATTTTTGGTCGTCTATGGCCACAGCAATTTCGTCTTAATCAAATCAACGGTAAAATTAAGTTAATTAGTTATAGGATTGTAAAAAACAGCATAGCTAAATCATTTCATTTTCATTATATTGATAATTTAAGAAAATTCGACGCACAAATCCCAAGTTACAGGTCACAAATTTGACGATGCTATACATAAATACATATGACAAAAACAAATCATTTCAAGCAATTCATTCCTGTTATGAGAGCCGTTTTCATCATCAGTGTTACAATGCAATAATTGTTTTTTCGCTTTATCAATTAACGTGTCTTTGTCTGAAGTCGGCATTTATTTTCTGTAACAATTGGTTTACTCTCAAATCCAAACATATCTACATCTCCAAATTCTGCATCTAATCCTTATGTCACCTTTTTACCATCAACACACATCATGAATACATTTGTATGCTTGTAATTTGTCATGGCCGTGATTGTTTGTGGCATCAAACCAAACGTGAGTTTTCTGATATTCATCTGCTATTGAAATCAAGGTGTTTCTACTGGGCACAGCAAAGTTTATTTCTATGAATTCATAGGCACCTGCGGGCATTTTATCATCCTGTATTGGTTGATAACTTCCAAATTCTTGGGGTTCAAAATGTTGTTCTTGAGTCAATGTAACATGATATCAAGCGTCATTTTTTGTGGAATTTTTGTACGACGTTCTCTCTGGACTTCCTGACACATATTGCACTATACTTAGAGTCCTAGGTGGCCTTACTGATGTTTTTAGAGGTATTGATATCTGATTCACCCTCCGTTTGGCAACACTTGTCTTTTTGTCTTTCTCATTGTCCACTGAAAACATAAACGCGTGTAAAATTACTGGATAAAATTGATATACAGTACAGGTACATGCTAACGAATACAACAGACAAATAATTATCATAACTGGTGCTGATTTCAATGTTAGATCAAATATCTTAGCAATCTAATGTATGTTCTTTATAAGCTTTAACATAATGGACATACTCAAAGAAATAAACGCAATAAAATAATGAACCTGTTTCCTGTGTTTGTAATCGTTTCATTATCAAAAAATTGTGATTTAAGAACTGGAGCACTTTCGTTGTAATGTAAGCGGGAGCTACGCTCGTTGTATTACAAAATTGCATATATCTCAACACATTTATGACAAATGGTATATTAAATGATATATTCTGATGTATTAGATGAATAGATGTATTTATTTAGCATATGTCCATCAGAGATGCTCAGATTACGTATATTTTGTTCACAATGTTGAATTCAAATGAATTTACGCGCATTTTTTGGTTCAACTGTCGACTTTATTTCTAACAAACTTTTACAATAATGATTTAATGTGACATTCAAATCCATAACGGAATTCAGGAATACTATAGACATTCCGTAAGAACATTGATTACTTTAAATTTATCGGTTAATGCGGTAAAAATGTATACTCACGTGTGTGTTTTTGTTTATGTCAGCCATGTTTTTGCAGGAGTATGTGCGTTACGATAGCTGGTGCTTCTGCGTAAATCCGGAGTCATTTCGTTTTGCCTAACCAGTGTGGAAACGTCCGCTTACAAACAAATTACGGGGCACAGGTCGCTGCATCATGATATTTAAAGTTTCTATCATGTGACGATTTTTGTGAATTGAACGTGAATAGAACGTTCCTGGATTACATTTTTGCGCTGAATCAGTGTATTTTAGTTATATTTATAATAAGCATGTGTTGTCATTACTGTACCTGTTGTTTTAAGGTGTATTTAGTATGGTAATTCTGATCATTTTGGTGTTGCGAGGTCGCGTACGACTAATCGAAATTAACGATTAAAGGAAAAAGATTAAATACCTGCTTCATCGTTTTGAATTGGACCAAATGTTTATTGGTTATGTGTAGTATAATGTATTAGCTATCTGTAGACACCAGTCATTAGGATTTGAGCGATTTCTTGCAAAGTTACATAGTGTTAAGCAAACTTGATACAGAAGCTGTCGTTTCGGAAGTTGTAACCCTTGTATATGTATATATGTAATATAGGTGTTTTGGTCCATGTGGCCATTTTAAGCCTAACACACCATTATACACCATCCCTTCAATGTGCTAGCCCCCTGTGTGTGCGTATAATAGTTGATTTATTACAAAATGTACCGTTTAGTCACAATTCAATATGGCAGCCGCGATTAGCAAATTTTGCGAGGCCGCATGAACGCTCAATTCATCGGTGTGGTTATAACTGTAAGTGCGGGATAGTAAAATGCATCAATTTTTATCATTTTATGAACCTCATTGTATATTTTTTTTTGTTTTTTTTTGTCATTTTTTCTTTCCCCTTTTCTTACATGTACTCGATGCAAATCACTGTCATTTAAGTGTCTTACCGGTATAATTATGTCTTATACTGATTATAATATGCCAACAAAATATTGCAGGTGCATGTGGGATGGATCCCCTACCCTCATGCTGCCTATGACGGGGAAAAATAATTGAAAAAAATGCTCACGGAATCGAACTCTCGCACCGGAAGCGAGCGCTCTATCACTTAGCCATTACAGCTATTGAAAATTGTAGCATTTCATTTTGTATACTTTGAGGATAGACTGAATTTAGCGTAGTGATATCGTATTTTCATTTTTAGCTCACCAGAACCGAAGGGTCATGATGAGCTGTTAGGATGGGTAGGTGGATGCTCAGGCGTCCGTAACTGGCGTCATCAATGGTCTTCTCCTTAGAAACTACCAGTCAGATTTACTTCAAATTTTCTGTGTAGAATCCTTTTGACGCTCTAACCACAATTTTCTCATATTATACCAGTTGACCCCTTTAATGAGTCACGCGAGCTACAAAAATAAAAAACCCTTTAATCTTCTTCTCATGAACCAATGGATGGATCATCACCAAACTTGGTCTGTAGTATCCTTGTATGGTTTTTTATCAGATTAAAAAGGTAGGCTTCTATTAGCGGCCACTAGAGCTAAAACTAGAAATACCTTTAAACGTCTTCTTCTTATGAACCAATGGCTGGATCATCCCTAAACTTAGCTTGTAGCATCCTTAGATGGGTCTCTCTCAAGTTTGCTCAAATAAATTTGGCTAGCCCCTTCTATGGGCCTCTAGAGCTAAAAGTAGAAATAACTTTTAATGTGTTCTATTTTGGTGAGCGATGCAGGGCCATCATGGTCCTATAGTTTAATTATTGAACAGTTTTCAAAGCATGCGTATACAACACATTAATGTAAATATTTGTTTGAATAAACATTTACACATTTGATTCTAATTGCATTTGTTGATTTTCTTGGGACTATGTTTTTGGCTAAGCTATGGCGTTGATGAGTTAGATGTCAAAAAAAGTCAGTCCGTCTGCGCGATCCTAAAGGAAGGTGAAGAATCACCTTCCAAAAACTCGCACATTAATTCTTGCATCAAATTACTGTAAATATGATTTAAACTATTAATCAAAATTGTAAGATCATTCGGCGAAACCTAATTATAATAATTACATGTATATGAAACATAGTAATCAATGTGAAGCTGTACATTTAGGTTAGGAGTTAATGACAGTTACATATTGAAGTTTTATGTTATTGTATGACAGTATAGCAGTAAATTGTATTTAATTAAATGGTTTATCTCTGTGTTATAATTATGCTGATATATTAACCTTTCAGCTATGACACATTTTAGTCTAAATTGATCGTCTTTAATTGAAAATAAACGGTTTTAACATGAATTTACGAGATCTTTGACGCATTGATGATTGTAAAATAAAACTGCAATCTAGCACTTAGACTAAGTTGTTACATATTATGTAAAAATGCTACCGAAAATGAAAATCATGTATTGTTTAATTGTAATGCCTATATGGATGTTAGGGGTACATTGATTAGAAATGACTGTACATTAAGTGATTTTTTAACATTATCTGACGATGATAAATTGAAATTTGTACTGACAAATGAAACAACAGTTATGGAAAGTGCCAAAACCTGCTTTATGATTTTAAAAACAAGATTAGAGAAGCTTTATAATTAATTTTATTTAACTTGCATTTATTTTACATGTAACTTGTTACGTTATATGTTATTTATTATCTTATGAATTATCTCCATTTTTAGCTCTATTTATGTAATAATATATACTTTAAATACTTTAAATAATTTTATGAATAATTTTGTTCTTACCTTTTACCAGTTTTTTCCTTATTTCTATGATTCTATCTTTAGAGTCATGTAAAATAGTCATTGATAATTTATAGTTTTAATAATGTATTGTTTGCTTTGTAGATTTACTTTTTAAATGTCTCTTATAATTCTAGAAATTTTAATCATTTTAATGTACCTTAAGTTTTATATGTATAATTATGTTTGTATATGTATATATGCAGGTATGAGACACAAATAAGTAATATTATACATATCATAAATAAACTTCAATGTTAAAAGTTAACTACATGTACTAAGTTATTTCCCATACAATTTTCCGGGAAAGATTGGACGGGACAGCCATCATGATGAGCAAGGACATAATTATAGTATAAATATTGATCTGACTAAAATACTCTTACAAGAAATTGGAGTTGATAGGTCGAAAAAAATATTCATTTTTCCTCTCTACATACTTTTTGTCAGGACACGAGATACAATCCATTTATAAATATTTTCGTTCTTCGGATTTTGCTGTTTAAGACTGGTGCTAAAAAATAGGGACAGACAGGTAACTGATAACATGACTACTTTTTTCAGACCTCCTACGAAGGATTTATTTTCAGCGACTATCAAGAAATTATCCGCGTAATGACAATGCTCCCCAGTGTCAACGTTATACATTCATATTATATAAATATACAAGGGACGTTACTCTTAACTACTGGTGAAGAATACTGAAACTGAATTTCTTCCCTTACATTTAGTGATGTATTCAATCATGAAGCAACTAAATTATCGGGCGGTAAATTGAACCTGGAATGTTCACTGATAAAATATTTTCTACTTCTTGAAAAGGAAAAGTTTCGGAAGAAAAAAAATCCGAACTTCACCAAGCTCGAATAGTTCACATATGACTCCGGTTTCCAAATGCACGTGATTATGGCATACAAATACTCCCAGTGCGCACGGGGCCGTGAGCCAAGACAGACTCACTAACACTGGTGTTGGTATCATTCTGGTGTAATTCGGTTCTTTAACTGTCTTCAGGGAACAATTGAAGCCGTTTTCTGTCAAAATGAAATATTTTCACCAAGGTCTTAGTCAAACATCGTGAACTGCCTAATGGTGTTATTTGTTATTCGAGAAAATAGGAACGTATTACGAGTCGGGCTCGTCCACAGGGACTGATATAGACACCGCCAGTGTAGCACAAGAGAGTGTTTCATCACAAAAAATAAAATAGCAGACGTCCGTTCGTAAAAATCTGTTACGAATAAGTTCAACAAATTTCTTCTTAGAGAAATGTGTTGCCAGTTTTCAGCATTGAATAATGTTATGAAAACACGAGGATTGCCACAAGCGACAGTGATATATAGAACACAATGTACAAATCATGCCCGCAGCGAAATAAAATGTTGTTTTTCAATTTGTTGCAAAAATCAGTCATTATTTTTCATTTTGGCAGACGACATGTTTCATGCGTGCTCTGAGTATGCCACATGATAGTGCAGCAAAAAGCTGTACTTCAATTCCAGACCTAACAAGTTGAAAATGAATGGCTTTGATCTACATGATTCTTTTGTAATTATCACGTACTAAATATCATTAAAATGACTTACATATAATATGAAAGTATTCATTTTTTGCATTTGGTCAACGATGACCGAAGATTGTCTATTGTGATTTGGTGCATTTAGTATATCTTTGATCGGAAATTCATGCATTTGATGCGTTGATTATTACGTCAGTTCTTACTTTCCTAGCATTCAGCAATACCAGATGTTCTGGTCGTCTACTGTCAATGGATGTTTATGCTGTATGGTACCCGACCTGACGTTGACTTATACACTCGTATATACACACAGCAAATTTTCTACAAAGGTCCTGTAATCTATAAATAAAGGTTTCTCAAATATCACAATATTTCATACAGAATGGCAATATATTGTATGTATTCATGTGTTTACAAACGTTTGTTAAGGGTGGGTTTCACACTGTGTTCGGGTAGGGTTTCACACTCAGTTCGGGGAGGGTTTCACACTGTGTTCAGGGTGGGTTTCACACTGTGTTAAGGGTGGGTTTCACACTGTGTTCGGGTAGGGTTTCACACTGTGTTCGGGTAGGGTTTCACACTGTGTTCAGGGCGGGTTTCACACTGTGTTCGGGCAGGGTTTCAGACTGTGTTCAGAGTGGGTTTCACACTGTGTTCGGGGTGGGTTTCACACTGTGTATCAGTAGTGTTTCAACCATCCGACTCCCGGTGGAAAGATTGTAAGATTATATTGAGTTTCACAAATTAGCATTGCTAATTTATTTTAAGGTTATGTACAAATGGTATCAACTTGCGTCTGAAGCGTGTCCTTATCTGCCCGTTCACGCGTCCGTCCCTCATATATATTTGTGATAGTCGTAATAAACAAGACAACAGAAAAATATCGTAACTTCCCTGTCTTCGTGTTTAATACTGTTCTCTGTCACAGTTTAAAAGTCCATTCATAATTTTACCAAAGCTTATTTGACATGAAAATTGTTCATGTAAATG
Organism: Lutraria rhynchaena; assembly: GCA_008271625.1. Lineage (NCBI taxonomy): Eukaryota > Metazoa > Mollusca > Bivalvia > Venerida > Mactridae > Lutraria > Lutraria rhynchaena. The sequence continues at coordinate 45,885 of VIBL01000391.1, forward strand.
ACTGCATAGGGACGACACTCTGTCAAATGACAATTATTTCTGATTGGGGTCACGTGTAATGATATCTTGTACGTATCAAATACGATGATCGCTGTAATTAGGTAATACCGTTTGTACATCATTATTTTGAAAGCTAATTTCCTAAAATTGAAATTGACTTGTCCATCCTACTGTTGAAATGTCCTAAATTCCCTGTCAAAATTACATCATTAAAATTACCGATGTCGTAAATGTGTCATGTGACATTGGACCGGTTTCTACATCAAGATTACATAGCACACCGGTGTTAGATTTTACATTGAGAAAATCAGTCCTTCGGGCACTTTGACACTTCAGTATTGTGTACCAATCCAATAGTTGTTTTACAAATACCCACTGACCGCTTTATATGGACGTGCGAAGAATTGCAGTATCGCTATCGTTTCATTCATTATCGTAACGAAAAAATTAACGCATTACGTCTGAAAAAGATAACAAATCACGGTTCATTTACTCTCATAGAGACACGAGGATTGGTGTCATTTTATAAGATACCCGGATTTAGATAACTTAGACCACTTTAAAGCGACACATTTGTCAGTGATAACACCCACTGAACTACTCCATTGCATAACCAGACTGTTTTCATTGTGGACATTGTTAGACAGATATCCATTTTCCATCAGAAGCAGCAGCTGTACAAGTTTGACATTGTTGTTGTCAGTATTCAAACATGCACTTATAATCATATCTGTTTAATAACATTAAACATGAACGAACTCACACCCGTTAATGAAACACTTCATATCTAATATGAAATATATTTGTGTCTTTCACAATCTAGGTCGTTATGTGCACGATTTCCACATTGATCACGTCTGGCGCTCTTCTACTGAAATCTGCTAATATAGCACCGCAATAAATATTGATACATGTATCTCTGAGGTTAGCTGATGTTCATCAACACATTTTGTAGTCACAACAATATAGATGCTAACAACCAAATAATGAAGTTTTCAGTCTGAAATTACATACCCCTACCAAAACTAATAAAACATATATCTGTTAAGCTGATTTTTTGCATTTATAGTAATACTTTAAGTCATATCAATTTTTTATGTACACCTTACACATAATGTAGTTCCAGAACATTAATGACTGAAATAAAGAAGAATATTAAACTGTCTACAACTTGTAGAAACAAAACCGGAAGATATTTATCAAAGCTCTCTGGACAACATGTACGAAGTATATCTACATGCATAGAATTTTAAATATTCAACTGGCTTCCGTTTTGTACAGTCTTATTCTAATGTATTAAAAACCAATGAGCTGACAGACGGTGAAAACGTTCATCTGGTTTATGCTAAGTAGCAAAATCAACAGATTAACTTGCAAAAAGACACAAAGTATAAATGTTTCAAACGAACGGATAGATTTGTCAATATGGTCAGAAAATATTTATACAGTGTACGTTACTGGGGTTAGGTAGATTTATTGTCCGGTAAAGTTTGTTTAGACTTTCCGTTATGTTTTGATTTCTCATAGATTATCGCCTATTTTCCCTTTGTCGGCTTGTTTTAAGTTGTCACAGAGGATCTTTCGCTTTGTAACATTTGTTTTGGTCACCGCACCTTAATATTTATACTACAGCTTCGGTTCACTTCGTGATCATTCGCATATTTTCGACGAAGAAAATAAAACATTGTTTTGATCCAATCTATGTCTATAAAGTTCGTATCTATGGTTGAATGAACAACAAAAGTTCCCCGCAAAAACAGTTTGTATTATCAAAGTATCAATGAGCTGAATGCTGGTGAAATACACCCATATATATATATACAAATATGTCCTCACCCACAAAAGAAGAGGCAGAGTGAGATAAACCCTGTTTGAACCACTTTTCTATGTGTTCTTGATTTACTACAAATAAAATATATTATTTCGTATTAGAAATTTGTATTTGTACAAAGTATCTACTAAATTATGCTGCAGCTAGTATTAATGCGCCGGCGACCCTCATAATGTTGTTAGGATGATGGCGACGATAACAGGATAAAATTCTTTATAACTTCACAATGGTACGTATCACTAAAATAACGGTGTTCGTGATTTTCATCAATTTTGCAAACCCGTCAAATGGATATATAAATATTTTTAAAGTATAAAGGGATTATTTGAACAATTTTGGATAAAACGGATTAGCCCTTTTCAATGACTACCGCAATATTTACATTGACACATGGGAAGAGAATTTCACGAACGCTGTGAATAGTTCGGTATTTAGCAAGTCTACGGTTGGAGTGCAGTCTGAATGTACTCAATAAGAGAATTCTATGTCTGCTGATTACGTTCAGTTCACGATCTGTTTAACCCTAGGTAATGGGCCTTAGGTTTTATACCTCAAGCTGAATTTATGACAGAACTCGGTGTTTGTCCACTGTAACTGACAAATATTCTAGATATAAATATGTCACAAATATTTAAACTATATCAAGTGGAGTTATGGTTCGATTTTGTCCAGTACAGTAATGTAAATTCTCTTTACATTGTAAATTGTAGAGATACATATTTTTAAGATTAAATCACTAAGTCATAGCTACATTAACGTCAGCACACATTCACTTCTTTAGTCCTTTTGATACTATTTTTTTGTTTCTTGTTCGAAATGTCTGTCAATCGTAATATAGAATATTTGTAAGTAAATAATTTAGTTAATGTATGAACAGGGAGCTCTGACAGTAGACTTGTGATTCACAATAATATATTACATATATTATTGACGATGGATCTTCGACTCCATGACTTGACGGATGACTGATTTTATCGTTGTTGGACAAACATTCAAGAACGTTAATCCAGAGGGAAAAACATTAAGGCATGTCAGTGTTGAATTTATGACCTCAAAATATTTTCTTTTGGCATACACTTGTATGTCAATTATAATTATGGATATTTGTAGATTTTCGTGATAACTTTTTTGTGTTGCCCAAAGGCCTTTGCAATGCTCAATTAAAATTAAAATCGTCTAGAGCACTATTGTAGTTCTTTATTTCAAAATGATATAAATTAGTTTGCTGAAGGTAATGAACGTGTAAAGCTGACAGTAGATTTATTTTAAATGAATTAAACATCATTCTAGTAAAACTGACTACATTATTTGTTTTAAAACTTTTATGTATCTTTCTAGTAAAATGTTTTTGGCCCCGTTGCTTTTCAATTTTGCATATTTCTGTTGAAACAGGGACTCTACATTACATTAATACGATCGCCGTATGTAACTGAAAACAATGTTGTAAAACGGCGTTAAACCACAGTGACAATAAGTCACATAAAAACAAACAAACATGATATTTGTAACAATGTATGATTGTGGTCGAGCTCAATCACTTATGTTTATGTAAATTATAAATTTGTGAAGTTAACTTAGCTATCAGACGGACACGATACAAGCAACATACATACAACTTTGTACATGTATTTGCAAATATTATTGACGATAATTTACCAAATCCCCGGTAATTTATTGCATTAGTTTGCGGCAGCATTAGTTGAAATATACAACATATTTAACATATATATATATATATACTGGGACCAATATACAACATATGTGTATATTGTGCCAAGATATAAATGTTTTTTTCTGTAAAATGTGATATATCATATTTAGCACATTTTACGATTTATTTACAAATTATATCACATTTTACAAAATAAAAACTATCAAAATACGATTTGACTAGCTGTCATGATTTGATTACGTATAAATATCACAGTTACAAATAGTGAACATGTAGGAAATACCTGGAATATATAAAACATTGGACGACTAAGTTGAACATCCAGTCACGTGATATTTTACCAGTTATCTGAGACATCAGCATGTATAATGGTCAGTTAATTCTTAGTACTGTAATTATTTGTTTTACACGTTAAAGGCGGCGTTTATGTGTAGATCGACCAAAGATAGTTTTCCGTTTTGTACCCGTGGCAACTTAACGGCATTGACACGGTTTTAGGGCATTTTTACACCTACATCCTGACATCTTTATCAATTTCCAAGTTGCAAAGTTATGTACTGATGTACGATAATATCATGTTTTATTTGGCGTGAAATTTTTATTTCTATTTTAATGGCTATTTATTAGATATCTGTGTAAAATATTTTTAATATATCGTGTGACGTGAATGTTTTTATACATTTGATACTTATGTTTGTAAGTCCAACATTAAATTTCGACCGCACTTCCATACCTTGTTGATTATACGTACAAATCAGTGGCAGATAGGCTGTAACAACTTCAGTTTTAAAAGAAATAAGACAAAAATAGATCATTTATGAAGTATAACGATCGTATGTTTCTTTAGACAACGGTCATAAAGTATGTTCAGAATTTCAATAATAATTGCTCAGTTTTATATGGTACAGAAATAAAAATGTATGATTTTCTGAATTTTGCCTCTTTACTCTATTGCTACATGGAATGTTCATAACTACATGTAAGATAAATTAATGGACAGATTCTTTCTTGAACTAGATATATTCTTGTCTTTCTTGCATTAAAGACAAGTCTCCTGGCATAACCCTGCGTTCCTCCTAGGCAGTGTAACAAGGACAATAATCGCCTTGCTTTCAAAAATGACCGTAAAATTTGACTAGTTAAATCTAACAAGTATTGACACACTGAAGTCTAGCTTATCCAGCTAATGTATTTTTGATTTTTGTAAACGTTTAAAGACGTATGTGTTAATATGTTGATTGGTTGATAAACATGTACACGCGTCATAGATTGATACAGAATCAAGTGTCCAACTTTTGTCTTTATAAACCATTAAGCATTCTGGTTTCATGATCTTCAAGCGTTGCCTGTTTAACTCTTTCTACAACAGATTATAAACGATGCTTATTTAAAGTAAATTAATAGCCCTATAACATGATATTCTTCCTGTTTCAAAATCGATTTATCAAACGTTGAATTCATATATCTCTCATCGTACAATATTTTGTTTGAACTACTTTTCATCCGGGCTTTTCTCATTGGTTATCCAGTATCCCTACGCCACGCCTTTGGCTCGTAAAACTGACAGCCGAATAAGACAGGGCGGGGTGATAGGCAGAGAACTAACATAGCTGGGTATTTTCTGTATTTCGCACCATTGTGATACGCAGTGTAATTGGTGAATGGCGACTTTTTAAATATATTTGCAAAATTTAATGATAAGAAAGAACAGTTGAAAAAAAACTAAACCGGACAAATATTTTATTCGAAATTTCTCGTTTTTACCAACATTAGCATAACACGAGTAAAACAGAAAGAAGGATTATACCATAACTGTTTTGTTTGATCGAAGTGTAACAATCTTATAACGAACTTCTGTGCTTTCTTGTGGGGTTTTGATAATATGTCTTGCAGTGCTAGCGTAGTGACAGTAATACCAAGTTTGAACTGATTTTACGACATACAACACGTTGAAGCCGGAACAGGACTTTTAACTTTTTTCTTTTCGAAGTATACATACATCAAAAGTGGCGATCGAAAACGTAATTTCGACGATGCAGCTTTGTGCTGGTTGCCAGGGTCCGATAGTTGATCGGTACTTACTTAACGTCCTTGACCGAGCATGGCACGTGCGCTGTGTACAATGCACGGACTGTGGTAGTGCTCTCAGTGATAAGTGTTTTTCTAGAGACAGTAAATTATACTGCCGCACTGACTTCTTCAGGTAATATATTTTCTTTATAATTTAATCAGTTAGTGTAACACATATAAGTTCTTAAAACACATATTCTGATGTTTGTATGTATGAAAACAAATAAATACGAATCTTATTTGATAGATAAATACAATTACGTATTCATGCAACTCCATAAATGTTCATTTAATTTGATGCTTTTAATGCGTTGAAACATAGCGATGCAGTAAGAAATATTGTTTCAATTTCATCCAGAAATACTTGTTGATGCAAAGAAAGGTGCATAATTTACTTATGACAAAACTATTTTATATCAATATACGTTGTCGTCCGTTTGTTTATCAATAATAAGACCGTACGTTTCACATGTACTTGTTTTTTAATCTATCAATATATTTCATATTTCTTGATAAAGTTGCTATTACATAATACTGAATAATCTTTATAGGATACTCGTCAGCATGCACACATACAACAATTAGTTAAAAACGCGAAATTTATAAATTGTACCAAATTTAACTCTGTATATATTTGTCATGTGTTTTGTTCTAAGTTAAAACAAATTCATACTTATCAGAGAAAATCTGCCTTATTTTATAATGTATATGGCTCAGTCATTAAAACATAATTAACGTAATTATGTATTTTTTTGTCGCAAAAAGTTTTTCAAAGTGTAGTTGTTTGTATCATATAATGAATCAATAATATTTACACTTTCCGCTCAGTCTTGTACAAAAACATTTGTTGTTATATTTTAATGTATGCTAAAACATTGCATATTGTTTACCGTTTTAGGTTGTTTTATTATCATAATAATTTATGCTTCGGGCGAAATATATGTCAACATATTAATAACTTTACTAGTGGTTACGTCTTGAGGTAAAGCGATTCTGGTAATGGCAATTAATGAAATTAATTAAAAATACACGTGTACAAGCGTAGGAATAGTTTACCTTATATACGGGAAATTTCTAAGTGTCTATACATTTGTGTCAAGTAATATTTATAATTACGAATAACATCTTGCATTAATTGTGTCATTCATAGATTCTCCCTCTTGTGTTACGCGAACAGATTGAAATCAATGATAGATTAATGCGAAATAAATATACAATATTATATGATAGATATTTTCAAATTCAATAGGTTGATGTCCCGTGTGAACATAGACTAGTATATAACGTTCAGTTTCACACTAACATACGTAAAAGGTGGCAATCGGTCAATATTGAATAAAAACTGATTGTTGCAACAGGTAAAACAACTCCACAGTCCAAATATAAAATAATACATAAAGAAAACCAGGAGAACTCAAGTGATCGTTTGTACGGCATAAAGACGAATGTAACGTACAACAGTGAAATGTCGTCTGCAATTTCTTTGATACAACAATTTGTTCTATTACCAATATCTGTGGGGATATGTTATGTGGATGTTGTGTAGAGATTTTTTCACATTTATTGACAAAATTGTCGGCTTTTTGTCTCCCTTTTAACTGCGGGACTCATTAAAATTTCATAATGAAGACTTTCGTAAAGAATTTTACCACTAGCAGTTTTGTTTAAAATTGTGCCAACTTTGATACAAACTAACATTCTAAGAGAAATAATCGAACATTTCTTCAGTTTCGTTCAAATTTTGTTTCGCGTCACATTGAGCAAACTGGGCGTTACGTGGCATTGTATCAACGTCTGTAGAAGCCACATCTTGTTGCTGCATTGAATGAAAAATAAAAACGGAATTCGTTCAAAACATCTCGCCCTTTCATATTTGATCATATTCTACCCGTATTTTGTAGCGGGATTAATGAACACAAATACACGAAACGGTTAGTTTTATATGATCGCATATTAATCAGAGATCGGGTATTTAAATCCGAGCACTATTACAAAATGCAGTCGTTCACAAACCTACATTCACTTTGATTCACAAAGAACACATCCGAAATCTTTAGAAAAAGCGTGACTCCTCAATGACATGTAATACTTGGCCTCGTATTGAAAACTTTAGATTTGTAAAATACATGTTTGCTGTTTTTGCTACGATGACGCTGTTTGTAAACAGTCATCTCCCGAAACTTCAGTATATTTTACGCAAACTATTAGGTACGGTTAATACAACGATGATTTTAATGTGATAGCGTAAATTTGCATCAGAATGTTTAGTCGTATGTTTAAAAACTTGCATCTGTGATTTCAATAATTAATAGATTACATTAATTTGTTGTTACTAGAAATTGGCCTGTGAAATCCATTTTGCACACGGAATTTACCGTTGTCATTGAAGTAGCTCTTTATATTTTGTTAAATAAACAAATTGTTAAAAAAGTTATGCCGCTTTATTTTTTCAGGAGATTTGGTACAAAATGTGCCGGATGTACACAGGGAATTTCGCCAAACGATCTCGTCAGGAAAGCACAAAATAAAGTATTCCATTTGAAATGTTTTACGTGCATGATTTGCCGGAAACAACTCTCTACCGGCGAGGAACTTTATATCGTCGGTGAGAATAAATTCTTGTGCAAAGAAGATTACTTACAAAATAAATTAGAAGGTATGTGATTAGCTTCCATATTTTTATAGAAATTATATTTTCTATGAATATTACCTCCAACAATTGTTTGAAATTTTAAGGATTTGGTGATAATTGCCGTATATAAGATACAGCTTAATAATTAAATTTAATTTTATATAATCTTTCAATATTTTTTTTTCATGAATAGATAATTTCAAATATTTTTATGACCATGAAACCTTGTTTTTTTTTAAAAAAAAAATGATAAGAAAACTCAATGCTTTAATATAACTAAAATACATTTACGCCAGGTCAGTAAAAAAACAACAGAAATTTCTAACGACAACATGATACTGAACAAACAGACTTAGACGTCATTTCAATAATTTTGAACGCATAAATATCAATGAAGCAGTAAATGTTAACTCTTTAAGTCACAACTCCGACAAGGTGTTTTATTTCAATATTACAATCCAGCAGTGGGTGGGGGTAGGGTTACATGTCGAACTAAAACATTCCACACATATGATATCGGTCAGTTCATATAAATATTTATATCTACATGGAACTTTAGTTTACAAAACACATACATAGATGTCTTACAGTGATACAGAATGTCAAATTATTTCTTTCTTTATCATTTTAATAAAGCACATCGTCCATTTACTACCTTGGGTAAGTTGTAGGAAAATGAAGATCTTCCTAATAAATGATGTACGAATTTAAGTCATTAGAAATAACGTGGCAATTGAAGAAAATTACAGAGAAAATACATAAATAATAATCAAACTATTTATATATTTATATAATATTTTATATTTTTCATTATTAAATACACATATATTATTAGTTCTTATTATTAGTTTTAAAATTGCGAGTCGTTTCTTTTTATTTTAAATCGTTTGATTATTTTATGCATTTTCTAATGTAAATCATCAATGTGAGATTATGATATGAGATTATAATGTGAGATTATAAGGTGAGGTTATAATGTGAGATTATAATGTGAGATTATAATGTGAGGTTATAATGTGAGATTATAATGTGAGATTATACACAGAGACGTCTACTTTATTACATTCCTGTGTTAGTTACATGTACTCTAACGTGTTGTTGTCTTACATCCAGTCATCTTAACACTCACAAAATAGAGCACAAACCTATATAGTTTCTATGACAGAAAGGAAATAAGTGAAACACTGTCCTCATTACTCATTACTAACATGCAGGATGAACGTTGAAAACGCTCGTTTTGGGTTCCATTCAAATCCCACAGTAAGAAAGAAATTCATGTCGCAGTCAAAATTTAATACAGATACGTTGCTAGTAACTATGACAAATAAATAAATAAATAAATATATAAATAAATAAATAAATAAATAAATAAATAAATAAATAAATAAATAAATAAATAAATAAATAAATGATACTTTTTTATCCAGTTTGTCGTCATTAAGAGTCACGTCACATCTATTTAAACCTATAGGCGAGGTGGAGAGATTTAACTTTTACTTACAAGCTGGAAGATTTAGAATTTACCTACAGAATCTTGTAACTGCTCATCTTATAAATAAGGATAAATAAATCAGCTTGGCTATTTTAGAATTAGACAACATGTTTTGGGGGTTTGACAAAAGTTGCCTCTAACTAAAAATAATACAATAAACCAATTAAAAGGCATAAGATTTTGCATTCTCAAAATATTTCCAAAATACCCGTTGAGAAATTATGTTCATAATTCTATACTTCAATGCCTCGACTCAACTCTCAAACTATTCAAATTGCTAAACATAGAAACGAAGCATAGCAGCTGTCCATGTCAGAGAAAACAAAGATGCTCCGCATGAAGTCTCAGTGTCGCGTACTGCAGCGTACTACTCGATTAGAACAGTTCGGTTCCAACAATTGTTCTCCGGCGTCGAGCAGTGACAATCAAGTGCAACCCATTGACCGTCGCTCCATTGATTTTCGTGAAAAAATTGTAAACCGATCCCAGTTCTTGAAATTCAAGATGAACTTGAAAAGGGCTCAAGAACCTTGTCAAATAAATTGACAGAAAACTATGAAAAAAAATTACAATACTTTGAATACAGCCTTTGGACACTGGAACCTCGACAAAATATAGAAATGGGGTATAGAAGGAGAAAAGTATGTGTATTTGCACAAGTTGAATAGGAAACGATCACCTTTTTAAGGGCACTTTATTATCAATTAAATTTTATGCTATCGTATTAAAGAATTATTGCGAAGAAACGTTTCCAATGTATTTTTAGTTTCGTATTTATTTACTTTTTATAAGAGCGTTTTATACATAAGTAATGAATATCGCAAATGTTTTCTGTTTGAAGCAATTATAATTATTATCAATACATGGTCATGGTCTTCCTCGATTTTGTACTTGATTTTTTACCCCATATTACGATTATATTCATCTGAAATATGTTTCAAAACTTTTTAAAAAATAGTTTTCTTTCATTTTTTATATTTCGCACCAATTAAGTTACTGGAATTATACTGGATGATGGGACATATTCATTTAATATCTTGGTGATATGACCAACTGTTTCTCCTGTTTACTAATATAATACGAGTTCCAGTATATAACAAGTATGAATGAAGGATTTCTACTGTGATAATATTCATTCCTTGTCATTTTCAAACCCATACTTCCCCGCACCTAATGGCCTGTGTGAGAACATTTCCATATTGGATTGGCTGAAAAGAATACAATTGCATAATTCTAAGTATGATACGTGTTCATAATCGGTGAAAATAAAGCTTAATCAATTAGACACTACGTTTGATGTTAACAGCTTCAATTAACCATGTCTCAGGTTATAACAGGACAAGGATTGGGATAAAATACACAACTATATTAAACCTGGTCGATTCATTAAATAACATGACCGTGATTAAAGCGATTTCTTTATGAATCGGGTTCTAAGCAGCGGAAATATAATCGTTTTTAGTAAATATTTTCAAACTGATTTTGAAGCATATATTTTTTCCACTCATTGATAGGGGTCGATGATTCAGGATGTACCATGGGTCGTACATTATCTATGAAAATGAAGTAATAGGAAATACAATCAGATCTATGTTCTTATAAACCGGATTAAGGAACAATGATTGTGAATCCACTCTATTAATTACATAGTTAGGTTAAACAGTACATGTTTTGTATATTTTATTCTAAAATCTGGATGAAGAAGAAAATATTTCTATCTGTATTGACTCTAACCTTTGAAATTAATTGTTGAAAGTACTGACTTGGTGGTATGTAACTGGTGTCTATAAATCCACGGAAAATAAACGAATTATTTATTAGTTGATGTTCAATCTGAACAGGCGTGAAAAGGTACGAAATAAATGAATATGAAGAGTGACTGACTGTAGTTGAATGGCTTGTTGTTGTACAACTCGTGGATTTTGTAAATTCGAATACGTTCTAGTGATGTTTGAACATATTTCGACTGTTACTTTGAGTTACTCCGTTGAGGTAATGTTGATTTTGACAAGGTTTGACAAGTAGATTTAAAGAAGACTTGAGTGAATAGGTATCAAATTTTGAAATCTTGTGTAAACAGTCTCCGTTGTTCGAGTTTCAGCTCCGTACAATAAACGAGCCCCCGTAGGCATAAAGCGGTGTCGCGTTTCTTTCATGTGCTGTACTTTTCACAAAAGATAGACCGTTCTATGACTCATATACTGAATGTCATAAAATTTGGCAAATTTCTCCCTTTCCGGTGTTTATTGTCATTTCGTGAAAGACTTCAGTACGGAACCAGTTCCTTGCGAGTTCACTTTAAGAAATTCTTTTGAGTATTATTTGTTTTTGTTTGTGCCATACTAACACGTAAGTATTTGCTGAAGTCTATTTTCATTCAGTACAAAGCGGCAACATAAAGCTGGACTCTTAATAAATATGATCTGATTCGTTTAATTAACATAACGTAAACGCGACACTACTTAGGCACCCGAACAGTTTGAATAAACGGAAATTTAGCTGATAGTTCAATGCAGACATCTGAATGATACACATCGACATTTGTTCGGTACAATACCCTACGAGTGAAACAACCGTAAAACATAAAATAGAAATACACGTAATTAAAACATCTTGAAAACATAATAAACCAACTCGACAGTACATGTTGACAGTGTCTGCATGTTAATTTGTGTTACCAGTTCGTACAGTAAACGATATGGTAAATTTTTGTACAATAAACGATACAGTAAATATAGGATTTTTAATGAGCTTATTAAAATACTGTATTATTAAACAAATAATTAAATTTACTAGAAGAATCTAAACATAAAACAGGCGATCAACATCAAACTAATGTTTAATATTTCCAATGTATTAATGAGTATTTGCCCTGAACGGTATTTATTATTATTATCATTAGTACGATAATTTCTGTTTAATTATAATTAACTTACACAGTATTATACTTCGTGTATTTACCAACCTCTTAGTTCATAGTGTATATCATTATCAACAACAGGACAAATCTACAGACATCATAAAACACCAGAACCCTGATGCCTGATAATTTATCACGTGGTCTTCAAACCAACTCCTATAGTTTCACATTGAACAAACAAATGGAGGACTCAAGTAACGTGCTCAAGTTAATATTGACATGTAGAAGTTTGACCAAGATGTTGAAGCCGGTGCTCAACTTTTTGTTATAATATAAAGGTAATGTTAAGTAAACATGTCAAGTGGTATTATTTAAGGATTTTCTGAAATACTAGAATGTTTCAAGTGTCTACATATACCATCTTACACTGTCGCTTAAAAAATGAATTGAGCAGAATACAAGGTGTATAAATACAAAATCTTTTCATTACGTATGAATCATGTTTCTTGTAGCAACTCTCGTGTTTGCCAGCCTTATAAAATGTTTTGTTGGGGCAGTGAAAATCAGTTACAGATCAGTAACACAGCTCACAAACTTTCAATTTGAAGTTAACAAATACTTGTACTTTTTGTCTCTCAGCAATTAAAAAAATCCATAATTCTATACAAGACGAACATACGAAATATCAGAGCTTTGTTCTGACGATTTGAAATGTTTTGGTTATCTTAATGAATTTTACTCCATGATTGACTGAAGTTAGCATTATAGGTAATCAGGAATGCACACAAGACAAAGGGTAAATAAACAATACTTGCATTAGGTGTCAAATAATTGCGAATTTCGTACGAATGTCCATCATAAAGATCTAACGTCAATTTATGAGCCGGTAAATTGTTCAAAATTTCAACGACTTGACAGTGAGTTGTTTTATTATGTTTTCATTGTTAACGATGTATGAAATGTGTATTAGGTTCTCGAAGCCTCGCTGACCTTTCTGAAAAATAGAAGTAAACTTGAAGCGCATGCGCATACGCATTTTTCTGGTAGAAAAGGGACGTTAAGGACACGTAGTTTAAGCTTCTGAAAGAATATCTATGGATCATTCTGGTATTTTAGAGGAAATGATAAAGCAAATGTAAAACATTCGTTTCTTTATAACCCGGAATATCTGCTCTTGTTGTCAGAGAACTTAAGGAAATTATTTCCTGCACAATGAAAGTATCATCATATCAAAATTCTAAATAAATTGCTAGGCAAAAATCATAACTTTGGTTAAACTTACTCTAAATGTCTGAAGAAATAATTCGTCTAGAACAAACAAATAACTTGAATAGACCGCATGCTATAATGTAATAATACGTTAGAATCTTGTCTAGCCTCCTTGCCACACTGTCTAGCCACAGGAGTATTAGATTCAAAAACTTCCATTACGTATTGGTTTGAAACCCGTTATTACCGATGTAACATTCTGATATGCATTATTGACACAGACCGCCCACTTATCATTGCGCGTAATATTTTAAAAATAGCACACTTGTGTAGATGTTTGAGATCTTAAGTACGAACAAGCGAGCGTAATTCAAACGTAGTTGGTGGGATTTTTTTAAACAGTAAGTAGTTAATTAATGTAATTGGTACGATCCTTCCGTAGCAAGTATTTAAAGCCATTTCTTCATTAATTTCCGTGCGAAACCTCTTATCTAGGCTTCTTATCGTGTATCTAAAATGAGTGTAACAACATTTTCGTCTCTGGAGACCGAAGATTCCATGCAAGTGAAACTATTCTTGTTAATCACACTTCCGGTGCTATTTTATGACAATTGTTTTCACGTCAAAATTCTCTGCGGAACTATTCTGACAACCGGAAAACGGTGAAACCATTTTGAAATTCAAATTTCTGCTACAACTGAATAATTATGTATTCGTTTATCAATAACATTGCGTGTTGCCTTGTCACAAATATTCAGTGAAAAGTTTTGGTGTCAAGCATGGACACTTCTGATAAAAAAGAAATTCCATATATTTTGTAAGGGTTCATAAATACGAACAGCTATATCATGTGGAGAATTGAGCGCCCAAGGGGTATGTCCGTGCCTTTCTATGTTTCGTACACACTGACAACTCTGTTCAGACCCTCATTGTCAGCATAAAAGGGATCTCGACAAGAGAAAAATGTCTCAAGGGTGACAAAGATCTGTCACGTGATTTGACAAGGAGTTTTTCTCGCCACCATATCCCGTCTAATTCGAGAACTTGCCTTTACAATTGTCCTCTTCAACAGAATATAACGACATTCTAGTGGATGAATAATGGCTCTACTGGGGATAAGAACAGGTCAAAGATGAAAACGATGTGGCTTTAAGATAAATCCGTCCTTCTGTCGTATGAATACCAAATCCAGCCAAACATCGGAATATCGCGCATGAATATGTAAATTAAGGCTGCAAGATACATTCGCGGGATAAAATAATCCTAGTGCATGGGCAAACACTGATAGAACTACACATATACGACACATTTGTTGATGTTCGTATGCAAATGAGCATTTCAGAAAATGCTTTGGAATAAGTCTGCAGGTTTAAAAGGATTTACCAAACACAATCAAACGGTCGATATAAAATTTGTCGATTTTCAAGATTCCAAGTGTTGGGAATTGAAAGGAGAACACACAGCTTGCCATACGCAAACAATTCTCTAAGGGAGTTATACATTTTTTTCAAATAAGAAAACTCGTAAACTTATGTTCAAGATCTCGAAATTATTAAACTGTTGTAAAACGTTCTATTTCGCTGGCAGGTTATCTGCTATATCCGGCTGTTCCATCCAGCCTGCTGTTGTAACAACATGTGAAACGAATGAGGTTTTCTCAACAAAAATATTATTCTAATCACTCATAGGGTAAATATATTATAACTGAAATTGACATTAAGAAATGTGCTAAACACAAGATATATGTTTGACTGGTTTCAGTTTAGAATTACTCGTTTTGCCTCATCAACCTTTTGACGCTATACAAACAAACGTATGACATTGTTTGCCAGTAGACGGCGCCACTGCTCCTAGCATAGACCATTAACAATTAGGACTTTATAAAAACTAACGTCCGATGTAAGTATCTGATACAAAGTGTTTTTGTTAATTATGAAAAATATTCATTTAAAACTTCATTATGTATCTAATGCGTGAAGCTACGGACAAAAGGAATTCACACTTTTTCAAAAGAACGATGTATTAATGCAAGTGTGTTGGATGCTATAAGTTTATGGTGTATAGAACAGCACATTAATCAGTTTTAATTCTGAAAAGGTCTATCGTCATTTGCTTATATAGAGAATTACACACTGCGCCTGTGCATAACTTGTATTTTACTACAATAAGTTAGAAAGAAAGAGTAGATCAACACAAGGCTGCCTGCAAACATTAATAACAGTTAAATTATATGACCGTAGAGTTTGCAGTAAAACCACAATTAATGATCCTGGCTCTCGGGCAATCATGTTCTCCTAGGATTGGTGCAACATTCATAGAATATACCAAATGTTTGATGTATCAACTCAGTGCCTCATACATACAAACACCGTTGAAATGGCAGACGAAAATTTGCGGTATCCTAACATGTCGGAAATCAGAGGCAGACGCCAGAAATTGTTTTTGTCGTTAAATATAGGAATCGCTCAATAAATAACGAAAGCCAAACAACGTAGCTAATAAATAAGTAATCAAATGAATGTAGCTTACTGAAGAGAAACAATAACTCCCGCTACGTATAATCGTGAAATGTACCTGCACAGCCATTATTTTACCAGTAAACGTTAAAGTTTATACTCGCCCGGTGCCGAGACGGGATGCCAACATACTCGCCGCATTAAAATGAATTTTTATCGTCAGCTTCGCCGTTTGTCCGTGACGCAGTTTTGGAAATAAAGAATCACAAAGCGTAGAAAATACACACACACATTGTATCGTGGACAGGTTCTACTCCGTGGTTTATGATCGGAAAGAGACAGGAATGATGCAAAAACGGCAAATATGTGCCAGAAATCACGATGTATGTTCTTTTACAATCAGGTCTAGTTTACCAAGAACCCTTCCGTTCAAGTAATTGGAATGATGAATTGAGTACATGACATATGTACGCCATATCTATTATGATTTATACGTGAAACGGTGTTTTGTTAAGGTTACTATAAATAAAACAAGAAAAAACTTATTTACGACATTCCGTGTTTCTAGCACAGTGATCCCTATCGGTAATTGCATGTTTATGCAATGTTATTACACAGATAGGCCATACATACACATGTATACATCTATTGTGAAGCGAATAAAATAGATAAAAGCATGCAGTATTTCTAATTTACAAATTAATCAAACTAATAAAAATGAAACAAAGCCTTGTAGAAATACATTAAACATTTTGTGAGATTGTGAGAGGAGGGTAATACATGCAGTGTGTGGGAAATACATGTAGTGTGGGGATAATACATGTAGTGTGGAGGTCATACATGTAGTGTGGGGATAATACATGTAGTGTGGGGATAATACATGTAGTATGGGAGTAATACATGTAGTGTAGAGGTAATACATGTAGTGTAGAGGTAATACATGTAGTGTGGGGATAATTCATGTAGTTTGCGGGTAATACATGTAGTGTGGGGAATAAATTGTGTTGAAATGATTTCACTTTGAATGAATTAGAATTATAGCAACTGCAATTATATTCCGTGTAAGAATTATGTGTATTATTTACATCAAGTGACATGGTATGGTTAGTTTATTTGTACACCCACACACACATACCCCATATATATATTTGTATAGAATTTAAACACTCTTTGTCTGGGCTGGATCTTCATGCATGTAATTAATAGACTTACATATTTAATATTTTTTCAGGATCAGACGGAGAGGAGGATTCGATGGACTTTGACAGTACTCTTGATAGTCAAGATGGTATAAGTGAAAAAGACCTGTATAGTGATGATAAATCGCATGTTATAAAGGCTTCCCGAAACCAAAATGACGGGTTGAAGTCAGAAGATTTGTTATTAAATGCAAACAATTCTTATAATGCAAAATTTAATGGGAACTGTGCTTCTCCGATAAAGCTTGAAAATAGTCTGCTCTCAGATCACCAACTTTCAGTGAAACTTGAAAATGGAATAAACGGTTTATCAGAAAACCTACCACCGTCTCCTCACAGCCCGGATATTAACATGAATTGTGGGACAACTTCAGGTCCCGGAAGTGATGAAAGCGTTGACATTAATGACAATATCTCTTGCGGAGATTTAAACGAGAATGATGGTGATAATAACGATTCAAACGGGAACCATTCCGGTCCCGGAAGTAAGCGCCGGGGACCAAGAACGACAATAAAAGCCAAACAGTTGGAAATATTGAAAGCAGCTTTTAATGCTACACCAAAACCTACTCGTCACATAAGAGAACAGCTAGCATCCGAGACAGGGTTAAACATGAGGGTTATACAGGTAATATCAATACAGTATTCAATAGTTTATTCATAAATTTAATTCATAAATTTAAGAAGCAACGCATGATAAAACTTGATGGCAAAAATGGGATTTTATTTAAAGATAAATGGACATCTAAATTTCTACTTTTTGCAAATTTTGTTTATATATATACATATATATATACTTGAAGCAAACAAAATTTGCAAAAAGTAGAAATTTATATTCGTATAACGATTTAACAACAAATTTATGTATCTATCTGCCAATATAATGCCGTTTCCCGACTATGACAGTGTCATAGAGACACTTTCACGCACGTACGCTCACATACATGTTTGATGGCCAATGAAACAGCTTTATTAGTACGTGATATAGGGATTTCTAGTTTTCTGAATAAATTATAGTTTGTGCTAATGCAATTAGTTAACCATAATAGATTGTTATTTCACTACGACGGGCGTGTAACACATTGTGACGTACAAACTAAATGATGCAAACAGATACCACTCCAGAGAGAAGCATTCAAATCATTGCTTCATATAACGTATGCCAGAAGAATTTCGGCAAATAAAAAAAGATACAAGCCCAGAAGAATATGGACAAATACAAACAAACACTAAAACTGGCACCATTATGTCATTGATTTCAGATTTTCACTCATAATTTAACACAAATGTAGCTAGTTATTCAAAACGACGCTAAAATATACTAAATATGTTTCCGAAAAAATGAAGGTGGACATTTTAAATATAATGAATCATCTATTTCCATCAATACCTAATTGATTATAACAGAATGTGAAATTATTGTCCAATTTTCGAGAAGCGCGCCTATTAAAATAAACTTAAATAGAATTAGAATGTTTCAGAAGCCGACTCTTAAAGTGAAAGATAAACATTGTGACTTAGTTATTTTTTGTTCTAAATTATATTCATTGACTCTGTGTTATAATCAGAGATATATTTTTACTAAAATAAAGTATGTTTTTGTAATATCTAAATTAATTATGTCAAACGATAAATATATGGTTATTTTAGACACTTTTTACAAATTTTAACGAAATATGTCTTGGTCATTTTTCCATTTTAAATACATCCACGTACAAATGTTAGTAAACCTAAAACCTTTATTCACAGAAAGCTGTCTAATGATATTTTAATGAACTTCAGAACATAAACATTCAACATAATATTATTATATGTGGCTAATAGTGCTCGCTTCATTTATCAACATGAACATGGCGTAGTTTAATGGAAAAACAAGGTTAAATCAGCCTTGTACAGTATGAGAAAATTCTGTTAAATTAGAATTCATAAAACGAAGAAGGTTTAACATTTTATTAAATCGAATATTTTGGAAAACAAGTTTGACAATCTATGTGATGTGGGTAGTTGAATTGAAGTAGAGCAAAACGAGACAACAATATGTCCGTCTTCCTATACCGCATATTTTGTGAGAAATTTTGATGAATCTTAATAATAAAAAAACGCGACACATGGGTGGTATTCATTTATGCTAAAAAAATCTAGTCACGTGACGAACCTGTCTGTACCCTGAAGAATGATTAATGAGTTGAGTATAGCCAAACACGTGTTAAGTAATGCTTCTACTTGTTGCAAATATTAGATGTTTATGATATGAGCGGTGGTATTCATCTATATCACACATTTATAATAATATGGGAAATTAGATTTTTCTATTCTTGGTGGGTATAATGAGCTGATTTTTGTGAAGTTTTGCCGAGCGTCACTCATGATGGTATACAGTTCAATCGAAAAACAATCTTGACTGCTTCATTTTTGTAAAATGAACTGTAAAAATGACTGGTGTGTATACCTGCATTTTATAGCTAACATTAAGTTAGTTTTAAATAATGTGAAAAAATAATGTTACATTCTTACGTTTATCATGTGGTTGTATTGCTTCAAGTATTAATTATGGTGAGTCGCTGTGAAATTTTCGAACAATTGACAATTATTATTACATGTAAAAACAATATGGCTATCAATCTAATGTTATGATTAATTAACGTTTTATATCAACGGAAAACAAAGAAAGTATTCATACATTGCGACTTGACAAAGTAACCCACCAAAAGTTACAATGAAACAATATTTTTCTACATAAAGCGTGTCTGTTTTTCTCATCATCACAACAGTTCAGTCTTGGTCGAGTAACGCTCGAAATAATGGAGCATCAAGCACCTATTTTGCACCGACATCCCTCAGTGTAGGAAAAACGCTTGAATAGTCTATGGAGAGCCATGCATAGCGATAAAACAAACATGTAGGTAACTCTGATGCTTGGATTCACACGATCAAAGAACATTCGAAAAATGATATACCCTTAACGTTTGTCATATCTAAACAACGTTAATTGCAAAACTTCGTAACCCTTCGTTTACCTCTGAAATGGTTTGAATTCAAGTGGCAATTATGTTTTAATATTATAGTCACATGGTGGATGGTTTGTTGCTCATTTCTATCAGTACATAGAGTTGCGCATTCTTAGTTCTCATACGATTCGAATGCATTTTGTCAATAACAATACCCAAAGAAACCTCAAAATTGAAGCATTATTTATAAAATGTTTGGAGATGAAAAGGAAACAAAGCCAATGTTCATTGTTCCATAATGACCGCCATTAATTGACAGTCGACCAATATCAAAACGACATTTAGTATTAACCCGTGTGTAAGCTATAATTGCCGTAGACAAATTTTACACCACGCAGGTGTTAAAGCGTTCTTAAACATTTATTTCCATTGAAATGTCTGTCATTATTTCAAATGATCCCTAATTATATCCTATTGCAGCCTTCTTCTGTAATAAGGTAACAACAGGTTGTGAGACGATCCCACTTTAATACTCTGCTATCCTTTGCCATCCTGTCAGTTGGTCAGAAACTATCAAATTAACTACTCACAACCATTGACCGTACATACAAAACGAAAGAAATCCAGTTATCTAGAGAGAGTTCGTTGTTTAATTAATTGTACATGATTTGGTGCACCAGTATACACCAAAACGGTATAACAACAAAAACAACAACTACAACATCAGTATTATGATAAATTTATTTCTAGACGGTATATTTTCATATCCGTTCGTCATTTATCCGCACAAGAGCAGTTTACTTCATAAACCTTCGTAAAACAACTTATCTCTGACACATAAAACAAAACATTTATTTGAATTTTCTTTTAAAAAAATCTCAT
This sequence comes from Lutraria rhynchaena, assembly GCA_008271625.1. Classification (NCBI taxonomy): domain Eukaryota; kingdom Metazoa; phylum Mollusca; class Bivalvia; order Venerida; family Mactridae; genus Lutraria; species Lutraria rhynchaena. The sequence goes on from VIBL01000391.1 coordinate 67,136, forward strand.
AACATTTAAAAGAACACAGAAAGCATGCTGAACATGAACGATAGAGATCTGTTGTATATTATCCCGGAGAAGCTTCGTGTTTTCTGACTCATAGTTCTAATAGCTTCCCCCGCTACATTCACTTTTAGTTTTATATTATAAAAAAAGAAAAACGTGGATTTTCTAATGGCGTAGAAGCCATGTTTGTTTCTGTTACAATCATATAGTGGAATCTTAGCATAAAAACAACAGTAAACAGAGGTACAGTACACAATTTACATGTACGTCGTGTTAGCCAAATGTTTAGTAGTTATTAAGTTTGAAAGGTTAGTGGTAAAGTGGTCAATTTGACTCTCAAAGTTTATTGACTATAAGCGGCGATTGGACAGATGTACGGGTATTAATTTACTAGTAAAACTGGCATTTAGAATTACACTACATCAATTTTACCCTAATTTATGTGTGTATAATTACTCATTGTCTAAATGACTTCTGTACAGCAAGAATGGACTGTTACAATATCAATGATTTGTAGAAATCAGTCTATGTGTTGTCTGTCGGTTTGTTACAGGTTTGGTTCCAAAACAGGAGATCGAAAGAACGACGAATGAAACAACTTAGTGCTCTTGGTGCCCGGCGCCATTTCTTTAGAAGTCCGCGGCGCATGCGTGCACTCAGGGGTGATCTGGATGAGGCTGAGATGATGGGACCTGGATTTGGCTACTATAATGGTATGTACAAAAATGTAGCTAATTTCAAATTGCCCGACTTACTTGTGACCGCACATCATTAACAAAAAGTTGCTTTCAAATATCTTTTTTTCCAATACAAGTTAAAGGGTAATATAAACACACTGTTTGAAAATGCAAACTTTTTCGAGACCATGGGTAGAAGTGTCCCTTATGTCTTGACTACATAAGTTTGATTCCTTAAAACTTCTAAATGGATCTAGAACTGTATATTCACACGAAATCATAGTGTACCATTTATAGTACCCCGCTGATATCCTCCACTTCTCTACACATGTAAAAAGGGAATTTAAATGAACGTCTCAAAATGCAAATGTCCTCAAAATTACAGGTTTGGTTTTTTCGGCTTTTGTGGGTTCGTGAAAATATAGATGTTGGTCTTTTGATACTCCTTTTGAAATGGGAGGGGAAATGTCGTTATTCTGGTCCCCTGGTGTTTTATGTTTTCGATCACACTGTGGGGTATCAGCCTATAATGCCATAAATGGCAACTTCGAATGTCGTAAAATTGAAATGTAGTCTCGCTTATTTTACTAAAGTGTGAACTGATCGTTGTGACTATTTCGACTTAAGGAAAGAAAGTCATTAGATTTATGGAATCGTTTTTCGTTTCTGATCAAACGCTGTCATTCCTGGCTTTGTTCGTGTCTCTTATTGGACTCTAAACTAACTTTTATGGGCTTATTATTGGCGATATTTACAGAAAGTCAAAAAGGAGTTTGATAAATATTTGGCTGTTGGCGTGTATTAAATTTTTTATCACCGTACAATTATTGCCGCAACTGACGACAAAAATTATGAAAAATAATAACCATAAACAAGAGCAATGCTTTGATCACTTGGAGTTATGGTAAAACTTGTCTGCCTCACATGTAATATGTAGTGGAATGCTGTATTATTGGGCGAAGATGATAACTGAAACATTAAGTGTTAAGATAACTAAGTTTGTATGAGTTAAGTGTATAATATTGTGCTCACATGACCCTATTACCACTCGATGTCACATATAGCCCCATGTTTACCTGTCCAATTCAACAATTAAATATGGTTTAATGTGTAAACCTCGAGGAAATAATAGTTACATCATATCTCCGTACCTTGTGTTAAACTTGTTCTCTCTGTTGAATATTGATGGAAGTTTATTTTATAAGAATCCTGGTAGAGCAGTTTGGGTGTTTATGATTTTGATTATGGTTATGTGTTCGTTTTGTTAGCATTTAATGGATAATAACATTCATGTGTAAGCACATAAACTGTGTGATAAATATATTGAAGCTATTTAGTGCCACCCCATTATATGTACCGAGAAAAAATCTCCTGTAGTAAAAAATATGGGGTTTCTATGAGTAATTTAAAGAGCCAGTACTTTACAACCAGACTGAGGCTGTTGACTGGTGCTGGATTCCGAGTCATTAAAACGCTCGTTAAAATACTATGTTATTAAAATGTTAGGATACGATAATATCGTGCATAATGTTTTAGGTCTTAGATATAAAATAATAGCGTAATATTTTTGCTTTTCGAGGGTTGATTATAGAAAATTTAATATTTTGCCCTTCAAATATGACACTTTAAATCGCCAGGAACACCGTATAAAATGTATGCTGTAACTGAAATAATACATTAAACTATCGTTATCATAAATTTTGTAGCGTAAAGTTTATAATATGTGATTATTTTACAGATGGCGAGCCAGACATGTATGGAAATTTCCCACCATACAACAACTTTTATCACGGACAAGGACCCGGACCCGAAATGGCCCCAGGCAACATGAATTACATGATTCCAAATCCCAGAGGCACTCCACCACACATGGACCCGAGCATGATGTCATCAAGGGGTAAGTTTTTTTCGGTGAAGTGTTCAATTATAATAGAGTACCCAGTGGATGTGTTACACGAACATGTATTATTATTATAACTAGTTTGTACTAGCGTACTTCCTAGTTGTTAGTATATATATTACACTAACGTTAACTTGTATGAACATTTAGAACAATATTGATATTGTGTTTGGAATAAATATATGATATAAAGTAATAATTTGTCAACTTGAAAGAAACCCACTTGTCCTGATTCCGAACAAGTTTAACCTACAATCACAATGTTCGCTATATAATACACGTATATACTTGTAACGTGAGTGTACCAGGTGCAAAGAACAAACATCTTAACTTGAACAAATGTTACATTTTTTACATATCAGTTTTCATAACGAGCTTTGCACTGTATATAAAATCTAAATCCCACATTTCACCAGGTCGAGGACGTAATCTTATTGTTTAAATGGTAAAATATTTCTACAAATGACTGAATGTAACGATAATGGTTTTAGTATGCGAGTCTTTGATGAGAAAATTATATAGCAAATTAATGTACATTACCAGATATCTAAGAATTTTCAAATGGATAGTTATCCGCAAAATTTCCCTGTAATAATCTCCTTAGGCACTGCTGGTATGTTTGTTTGTACCACCATACAACATAAAATGAAGGAAACATAGGAGTATACAAATGTATCAAAGTTATGATTTATGGGGGTTTACATGTTTGCCAATTAATCATGAGTAATAAAATTACTATCGTTGCTATATAAATGACTGGATGTGCACGTGTCTGTTTCATAGTGCTATGGTCAGGATGCAATGACCTAAATAAGTTTAACTGTCTGAAGTTAGTACCTATCGTCACGACTGTTTATTTTGAACGTAGTTTTTTGTATAAAAAATCTTAACATAAACTTCTTCATATTGTCTTCTGAGTTCAAAATCAAGTTAGAAAGATACTTTATGTTATCCTATGTTAAGGTCATTTATTTGAAACATTTTGTTAGAATTTTTTTGCAACTAACTAAATTTCTTATGGTGTTTTGGCCAGAATATTCATACTTCTGTCCCCTCTTTGTTAATTCATGCGTTATTTAATGTTTATTAAACTACTCAGAAAACTTATTAACTATACCAGATTGTTTGCTTACAGTTGGTATTGGCCCGGACGGTCAGTTCATGCCTGGGGATATTCTTCCGTCGTCATCATCACCGGAAACAATGCATAACATCCATTCAGAAGAACAGTACTTAACAAATGGACCAGGGAGACCAATGGCCCCGCCATTTTCGGCGCAGTCTGCTTTACAGGGATTTCCCGGAAGACCGGAAATGACGTCCGAAGTTTGGTGACGGCAAGCTCTATAAAACGTCTGAATAACAGATAGTTTACTTGAAGAAATGTTGAGTTTGGGATCAGAGGAGAACTACAGTACAAAGTGCTTACTTTGTGAATGTGACATGTCTATTGTTGTACAGTGTGAATAAATCCGATGTTTCCGGTACGTTTTAATATCCCGTAACATTAGGGACTATTATGACTGGAATGCACAAACAACGAGACCCCTTGTCACGTGTTGTAACTTCCAGATGGAGGACATGAATGTTTATTTTCCAAAAAGTGAATGATAGTTGTTCACACTCTGTTGTTATGTCACGTGATCAGATCAAATGTTGTACTATAAAACTGGTTCAAATCAGACATTAGATTTTGTGATATATTGTTTTGTGGGTTCTATCATTTGTGAAAACAATTATTGTGCTGTTTTGTATAAATATTGTTCATATCTCTTCTTCGTGTTTATAAGAAATAAGTATACAAGGGAACTTAATTCATATTAAACAACAGACATACACTGGCCACACAACTTGTTTTTACTACACATTATAAATATAACGTAAAGAAATATATAGGTAACTCTTATTTTCTATATTTCAGCCTTAAAATGTTGAAAATTGAATGAATTGGATTAAAAGTATTATTTAAATGAATAAACCTGACAGATCCGAATCGTCTGATATAATTAATGTATGTCCAATCAGTCCAGCTAGTGTTTAGGACACCAAATGAACACATATTTCCTACCAAAGAAAAGGTATCCGAAATAATTATTTATCTCGTGCTGAATGTTATTATCAGTTGTTTATTGTTTGTTGTTGTGTTAGAATATTTGTAAACAAGGTTATTTTAATGTCCGATACATATAGCACTATAACATAGTGTCACATGTAGACGTATAGGGTGAATAAACTCTGTGTGAATGTGTTTTATTTTAAAGATATTTATTATTTATGACAATAAAACTACATGAAATGGCACAATTCCTGCTTTGTTTTTTTTATATATGCATGTACATAATAATTACAAAAACAAATAATAGTGCGTGATTAATCTGAGTATGTACTCGAATATACATGCATATATATACACACTCTAACATTATAACAGTATGTAATTATACGCACGCAGATCTATTACAATTTGTAAATATATACAACTACTAATTATGTATATATATACACTACACTCATATCTACTACCGAATGAAGAAATATATTTACTGCATACAGATCTATCACATTGTGTAGATATATATACAACACTCAGATTTAATACAGTATGTAGATATATATACAACACTAAGATTTAATACGGTATGTAGATATATATACAACACTAAGATTTAATACAGTATGTAGATATATATATACAACACTCTGATTTAATACAGTATGTAGATATATATATACAACACTCAGATTTAATACAGTATGTAGATATATATACAACACTAAGATTTAATACGGTATGTAGATATATATACAACACTAAGATTTAATACAGTATGTAGATATATATATATCTGATTTAATACAGTATGTATATATATACACATATTATATCAGTATATATATATATATATATATATATATTTATATATATACTGATATAATACTGTGTGTAGATATATATACATACATATCTACATACTGAATTAAATCAGAGTGTTGTATATATATCTGAGAGATTTAATACAGTATGTAGATATATATACAACACTCAGATTTAGTGCTGTGTATGGATTTTTTTTTACAGATAGGGCCGCGTGGAATAATACAAGTGTAATACAAGTGTAAAGATAATTATGAATTACTTTTTGATTACAAATAGATGTGTCCGTTTGTCCACATAAATTACCTGCTGATACTCGCATGCTCAACTGTTTGTCATCAATATAATTCCGTGTCATTCTTATATTGGACTTAGGCCGCACGATTGATGTGGATACATGACATAGAGTGAAAATTCTGTGTGTATGTTGTAATTACATAGAAGATTTTTGTCTGTGAATTTTCCTACAATGGAGGACTATTACAATTCATTAATAACGTATAATTGATTTTCTCCCATTAACTTTTCACTTTTTATCATTCCACTTACACCAAACATGTTTTTAAATTAAATCGGCTTATAGTCCTAAAACGACCAGCATACATAGAAGGTCTAGCTTATAGACAGCTGAAAGTTTAATTAATTCTATAAAATTATTTACAATAAAATAAATCGTTTGAAAACTGCATGATTTGTATTGTCCGTGGAGACATACAGGTGACAGATCTACATCACGTCTATACTTTAGGTTTAACTTATGATTTATTTAAGCCGGTTTATACATTACGTGTATGTTATATAAGAAGTAGTTCTTTACATATTATATACAACATACAATCATCCATCGGTGTGCATCTAACATCAAACGACATTAAAATAAATAAACATAGGAAATTCAACCGGTTGTTAAGTAAAGCTCCCAGCCTGCTCTGTGAAAACCTATCATGACGAGTGTAAATATTTTGTTAAGATGTTCGGGAGATGGCTTTTCATGAGTATTTTTGTTATTTCAACGAAAATTATAGTAAAATAACAGATTCACACAGCACGATATATACTTGTATGTAGACTAAATATTGTTATAAGACAAATAAAAACAAAACGTCCCTACATAATACTGGAATACTGACATTAACATTACATGTGTCATTATAAAACATGGCAGTATATACCTCTTGACACAAGTAAACTATCAGCATGAACAAATAACAACACCAAGAACTCATATATCGTTGTAAGCTGACATGGACACCAAATATTCTGATAACTTGTAAACATGGTTAAAAATCGTACAACATGGTATTTGGAACAAGACTGCACTTTGCTGTGAATTCAGTCAAACTTGAAGTAATTATTGTATTAATTGTATCCTGTTCATACATTGTACAGCAGTAGATGTTGTTTTATCGATTCAGTACTATATCCTGTATCTAGTATTATATGTATTATATGTGTATGAATTGTATCCTGTTCATACTTTGTACGGCAGTAGATGTTGTTTTATCGATTCAGTACTATATCCTGTATCTAGTATTATATGTATTATATGTGTATGAATTGTATCCTGTTCATACTTTGTACGGCAGTAGATGTTGTTTTATCGATTCAGTACTATATCCTGTATCTAGTATTATATGTGTATGAATTGAACCATACACTTGGCAGATTGCTTTTTTAGTTTCTGTCCCACGTAAAGTTCTACTGGTGCTGATGTTAGATCAAACATGACGAACTCTCGTCACAAGATGTAGAAGTAAACAAGAGCTAGGAGACAACTTTGGTAATTAAGGCGTTGTTCGTCAAGTTGTATCGTTACTTGGAGGTCTACATATCAAATCTGTAACATGATGGACACGACAGTTGTGTCTAATGTTTTCTAAAATGTTCAGTAATTTTGTAAATTCTCTATAACTGTTGATAAGTGAGATCTCCTGATAACACTAGATTGAAGACTGATAACTGACGCGGTGGTAAAAAAGACGACTCTAATGAGTTTCTAATGTGTGAGCAACCGCTGTTCGCTGATTGAACAACAGTATTTCTTTACTTTATTTCCATGCTTGAAACGGGTTTATCCTATACAGAACATGCATTTCAAATCATTCATGGATCTTTGCATCTTTTTTATGTACTGTACATCATGCAATGGTTTAAAACATCATCATATCATCATCATCATCATCATATTGTGTTCCGTAGACTTTACAACCACGGAAAGTTTGTTGTTTTGGTTTTGTTTGAAGTATGTTGTTTTACACACTTTGTTGTTGAGTTAGGTATGAACTTTCATTGGACTTTATTTTGAACACTCATAAAAAGGTTGAATCAAGTTTATTTACTTAAAAGCAGATACATGTACAAATAAAAATAATATTATTTTGTTAAAGCTCTGGTGTTTGTTCTATTTCTTTATTCCTTGATAACTTGACAGTAATGTCTAATTGTTGCATGTATACACCCTGGCAATTTAAAGTTTTCGGGATTATTCGATCTGTGACAAAAACTTACGTAAATCGAACGTAACAAGACAAAAGACAAAACAAAGGCTGAAAATGAATGCATGGATGCAGTAATATTTAGATCGACTGGTGATACTTTTTCTGTCTTAATAGTGTAGAATGATGAAGAAAATTAGTTATAAGATGCACAGAGAAATTAACAGTGGTAATTACACATTTTATGAAAATATGACCATAAATATGTGTGATAAAATACTCATCATTTATTAATATAAGTGTTTTTTTCTGTGAAAGACAATAATTATAAAAGGGAAATAAGTTGTTAATTGTTCTTAGAGTAGAATATACTTGAATGACATTGCCTCGAGTAAGTATGATTGTGAACTTCTAGAAGTATAGGATAAATTCAAGTAGATTTAATATATAATTGTAAAAATAACAATAACAATTAATCCGTAATTGTTATGTTATTTAACAATTTTTTTTCAAGAATCTGAGTTAAAAATTTATGTCTGTGGTACGATTTGTAAGTACACACTATAATACGGACGAAAATTAGGATGTCTATGAATATAGAGTATAGTACCTGTCCTCCATGAATTTAGAGTTTAATACCCGTCTTCAATGAATGTAGAGTATAATACCCGTCTTCAATGAATATAGAGTATAATACCCGTTCTTTATGGATGTAGAGTATAATACCCGTCCTCAATGAATGTAGAGTATAATACCCGTCTTCACTGAATATAGAGCATAATACCCGTTCTTTATGAATGTAGAGTATAATACCCGTTCTTTATGAATGTAGAGAATAATACCCGTCTTCAATGAATGTAGAGTAAAATGACCGTTCTTTATGAAAGTAGAGTATAATACCCGTTCTTTATGAATGTAGAGTACAATACCCGTTCTTTATGAATGTAGAGTACAATACCCGTCTTCAATGAATGTAGAGTAAAATGACCGTTCTTTATGAAAGTAGAGTATAATACCCGTTCTTTATGAATGTAGAGTACAATACCCGTTCTTTATGATTGTAGAGTACAATACCCGTCTTCGATGAATGTAGAGTATAATAACCGTTCTTTATGAAAGTAGAGTATAATACCCGTTCTTTATGAATGTAGAGTACAATACCCGTCTTCAATGAATGTAGAGTATAATACTCGTCCTCTATGAACGTAGAGAATAATGCCCGTTCTTTTTGAATGTGGAGTATAATACCCGTCTTCAATGAATGTAGAGTATAATACCCGTTCTTTATGAATATAGGGTATAATACCCGTCCTCTATGAATATAGGGTATAATACCCGTCTTCAATAAATGTAGAGCATAATACTCGTCTATGAATGGAGAGTATAATACCCGTTCTTTATGAATAAAGAATATTATACCCGTCTTTAATGAATGTAGAGTATAACACCCGTCCTCTATGAATAAAGAATATAATACCCATTCTCAATGAATGTAGAGTATAATACCAGTCCTCTATGAATAAAGAATATCATACCCATTCTCAATGAATGTAGAGTAAAATATTAGTCCTCTATGAATATAGAGTATAACTCCCGTTCTTCATGAATAAAGAATATTATACCCGTCTTCAATGAATATAGAGTATAACACCCGTCCTCTATGAATAAAGAATATAATACCCATTCTCAATGATTGTAGAGTATAATACCAGTCCTTTATGAATAAAGAATATAATACCCATTCTCAATGAATATAGACTATAACACCCGTCCTCTATGAATAAAGAATATAATACCCATTCTCAATGATTGTAGAGTAAAATATCAGTCCTCTATGAATATAGAGTAAAACACCCGTCCTCTATGAATATGGAGTATAATACCCGTCCTCTATGAATAAAGAATACAATTCCCATCCTCAATGAATGTAGAATAAAATATCCGTCCTGAATATAGTGTGTCATCTTAGGGTAGTTAGTTACTGGTCTTCAAGTAACTAAGAATATATCGTAGAATGCGTTTCTGTGCTCATCACAACCAGTGTCTAATGGCTTCCGAAGTCACAATAATCTACAAATACTTGGAACTTGTAACACAAAACACTGAAAAAAAAATATCCAATATACTTTGTAATATGCGATTTAAATTGGCGTATTTCCGCATCCAACATGGAACTAATGAAACATTAAATGTAAATAAAAGTTAATATCCGAATTAGAAGCGCATTACGTAAGTCGGTAATGTGCGGATTATTGTTTTTATGCGGCCCTACTTAGAAAAAATAATCCATTTACGTATGAAATATGGTGTTTTAAACACTTGTACATCCATTTAGTTAAGTGTAATAGAAACATATTTATGCTATGATAAACAGCATGAATATATTAACACTATTTTAATTGACCATTGCAATTCGATCCAGCTAAGTTTTAGAAAGATAGAGAGCAAATTACTCGTTGATTGTTATATATTGGAATTTTCTATCAGCGAGAGATACTATTATCCTAAGCTTTTAGATAACATACTGCTTTAATAAATGTTGCTAATAATCAGACAGAGACTAGCTTGTTCTCCAAGTGTGAAATGTGATAATAATGGGACTGAAATTGTCGCTTGTTGTAGATAAAATGGCAACAATTAGATAACATTTAGTTGCATATAATTCTCATAAACGGCGCATATTAACGTTAATAAACACTTAACAACAATAATTATTAAATCAGATTTCCATCTGTAGGTCAACGGCTTACTTGTTTGTCCTGTCATATTTGAAGTTATTATCACGCAGTTTGTATTTATTGACTTCATATGTATATATGTCCTAATGATATATTAATTTCTACAACACTTGAATAGAACTCCATGTTTGTAATGTCAGCATGTAAGTTATATCAAATGTTTGTGAAACTGAACAAGCATTGAATCACGTATGGTGCATTTGTATTGTTTATTCGGCGTATTCGGTTCAATGGAGCGGTAACCACGTGCTCGTTGTTTTGTTACTAAAGCCAACAAAACGTGAAACAGATTGACTTTATGAGACGAAGACGTTCTGTGTTACTATTAACACTAAGGAGGTGTACATTAAGTTTGAATTCATGCAAGGTGCCTTATCATGCCTGGTTCAATGTATGAATATCGCCAAACTTAAGATTTCCAATGTTCTATGCGCAAATGTCAACAAATATAAGATTCAAAATAATGGATATTATTCAATGAACGAATATGTGTGGTTCTTTTGTATTTTTTTGTCTTTAAAAGATTAATAATCCTTTCGCTAAAAATACACGCCTTCAAAATTCAGAGTTGCAAATTATGTATAGCTCATGTGAAACAGAAGTTCATGATTTATAATGAAGGCTTTGATAAAGGTGCATTAAAATTCATTTTTGTTGCTTTCCATAAGCGACAGTAGTTTAACATCTTTATCAATTTTTAAATGTTTCACTGTCAAATTCTCGATTTATCTTCGCTTTAAATTCACTTTCAAGTATGATATACAAATCACAAAGCCCCTTTTTAGAGAATATACAAAATATAAAAATGTATGTCTTAATTTATCGTTCAGTGACTCCAAACTGTCGCAGATGTTTTGTCTGTTATAAAACTGAGGAAAACAGGGGGCGGAACAAATTCTCGTTTGTCAATTGCGAGCCATCCAGGTACCCATGACCCCGATACTCGTTCAAATATTGCTTTGAGTCGAGACGTCCCTTTTGGCTGGCATAATGTTTGCACAGTGACAGACTTGACGGAATCATTCTGTCTAACCTATCATTAAATTTTAAAGCATAATAAAAAAGCAAAGATACTTATATCACTCAAGTCTTCCCTCGGCGGCATTGTGGTGTAAATCACACAGATTGGAGGTACATATAAAAGCCGGGCTGAATTTCAAGATGATCTTTTTCACAAACGCGTGTCAATTTTATGCAATTTGAAAGGTTCAGTCACAAAAGAATATTTGGCCAATGTTTGCCATTGCGAAGAATTCATAAGTTGTAATTGGAATCCGAAGTTTTGTGTATTTGGTACTAGCTATTAATGTTTTAGTCAGATCAAATATCCCACAAACGAAAATACACGCCTCTTTATTTCAATTTAGCAAATGTTCTTCATGAAGTGTTTATTTCTATTCAAGTACATTAAAGTCTTCGGAAAATTCCTAACAAAATTGAATATGAAAATTAGAAAACGGTGACAGTTTTGTCATTTTACGGGTATATGCTGTCCCTATTTTTTTGTCTCTTACCTGCTAATTGTTTTATAGACAAACAGACGACTATTTTGTTTGGTAGTTTGACGTGTTTACTATTAGAGGGTGTGGTCAAGTCTCACGTGGTTCGTTTATAGTACGATTAATGAAGACGAACTTATCACAGTGATATATAATGCTGGTTTTCTACGAAAGAGACAGTCGGTGTATGTATCGTTAGTGAGTCATTTTATAACAAAAATAGTTACATTACCGCTTGCAATATAACAAATAAGTTGTAGAAAATTCTCAATATAATATAATAACAAAATTTCTCCTCAACTCCGCAATCATTTTGTGTACATTTTATAAAATGTACACTCAACAACATTTCCAAACGGCACCTTATTACATGCGCTTTTAAAATATTTTATAGTTTATTATTATATGGGTTTTAGAGTGACATTAATTAATTAATTAATTGTTACGGTTAAATTACTCAGTTACTGTCAATGAATATTCAGGAAAAAATGCAAATAGAATCTATAAAAAGGAGTGTAAATTTCGATATAATGCGTTTGTTGACTGTTTTCCATTTTACCAAAAACCTAGATGGCCAATTAGAAATTTTGTTCAATATATATCTAAGCAACTCATAATTGAGTAAAAAAATGTGGTCAGTCAAAGAATTGTGTCCGTACACACAACATGTTACGTAATGTATTTTTTTTCAATGGGGTTTAACGTCGTACCAACAGCCAGGGTCACTTGGCAACTATTCCAACTTTAATGGTAGACTGTACACATAGATAGAATTAATGACAGCTGGACAGCTTCCTCACATGTAGTTGTTAAACATAAGACATACAAGTAGTATTCTGTACCTCTATTACTTGTTCTTGTTTTATTCCGGATACATGGAGATATATACAGGATACCATACTTTTGGTATATATTGATATATATAATAAACAATGCTCACTTGTGTCAACAAATACAAAACCATGAAATAATCATTAGTTATTTACACAACTGTATTCAATAATGTTAAACAAATGATATAAACTATCGGATGGTTCTCACCTTGTTAAGATTCCATGCTTATTATAGATAATTTCTATAATATTGTAAATCGTGATTTGATACGCTTGATAATTGTTGATTATAAAAAGTGTAACATTTCATTATGTATCAGTTTCATCACAAGAATGTCCAGATCGGCACGAAATGTTCACGATTAGTTAACGTTATCATAAAGTAGGTATATTTTCACGTTTACTGGTACCATTAACACTGCACACGTGCGCTGGGTAATATTTGTTTTATTAACAATAAATATTTCTGCGATTTTGACGATATACGGCGATACGACGCATTAAATTTCTTAAGGAATGTTTATTATATTGTTTATAATGATTTGCCTATCACCATCATCATTATAATCGGGTGTGAACAGAGTAGAAGTATGTCTTCAGGTACTCAAGTCGTAGTGACATTTATTTTCTTTACACGTCATGAAACTGAATAACTATTTTCGGAGGATATTAGACAAATCGAAAAACATGAGCAGCCTTTATGAAAAATGACTCAATAATTAGAAATGAAACACTACATTTATCATAAATCATTAATATAGAAGATTTTATCAACGTTTCATTTAAAACGTATCAAAAAGCTACATCCGCGTATAAGATCCCAGAATGCATTTACTGGGAAATCATCGTAACATTAAAACTAAGCTAGTTTTCTGATGCGGGCCCGCTCAGAGTTACAGCCCGATGAAACCCATAACTTAACAAAGACTTCAATCGTAGTAACATGTAAAGATTTTTATTCCGGACTAGTGTAGCGTACAGAGACCGTGGCATCATGGTGGGATGTATATTAGACTCGACTTCCGAGGGAAAACCGCTCTGTTAGGTTGTAGAGAATTCTCAGATATTTGCCATTATTTCAATGTCCCAGGTGACGATTACACATTTCGTATCTTGTCATAGTACTCCAAGCATAAATAGTGCGGGCTTCAATGGACATGTATGCTTCATCGATGACTATTTCTACGTTAAATTGATTTTTGTTAAATATTTTATACTGCAATACGCAAGAACTAATTCATCAAGATATGAACCGAGAGACTACAAACTGCAGAATATGGAATAAAAAGGACAAGGTGTTTTACTTTGTTGTTGTTTTTCTCCTTTTCGGTTTTGCTCGACTCACCTTGTGTACGGCAGAGTGTATTCCTGGTAGTGTCCTAATATTCCTAGTAGTGTCCTAATATTCCTTGTCGTGTCCTAATATTCCTGGTAGTGTCCAATATTCCTGGTAGTGTCCTAATATTCCTGGTAGTGTCCTAATATTCCTGGTAGTGTCCTAATATTCCTAGTAGTGTCCTAATATTCCTTGTAGTGTCCTAATATTCCTGGTAGTGTCCTAATATTCCTGGTAGTGTCCAAATGTTCCTGGTAGTGTCCTAATATTCCTGGTCGAGTCCTAATATTCCTGGTAGTGTCCTAATTTTCCTGGTAGTGTCCTAATATTCCTGGTAGTGTCCTAATTTTTCCTGGTAGTGTCCTAATATTCCTGGTAGTGTCCAAATGTTCCTGGTAGTGTCCTAATTTTCCTGGTAGTGTCCTAATTTTTCTAGTAGTGTTCTAATATTCCTTGTAGAGATGGAGAACAACGAGAGGGAGAGAGAGGTAGTAGAACACATTGTTTTGTGTGGCAATTATGAAAATCTGGTTAATTGGCACAAATTAAAGTAAAGTTAAATAGTTGTGTACATATGTTTTCACCTGACTCAACGTTCCTAGTTTTCAATACAGGCTTATTTATTTCCATATCGTCGATGTTGGAATAGAGTTGAGGGTTTATTAATACATGATAATCGGAGTTACTGTAAGATCCACACATAGCCCACACAAGTAAAACTTCTCAGCAATCCACTTAAAACAACATGTGTAGCATTGGACCTACTTGAATACATCGTAAATCACAATATTTCAGACAGTTTTATCAAGTTTAAAATAATTTCTTCTGAAGTAGGATGCTTGTATTAAATCGGGGCGTTTCATTTACGCGATAGCATGCGTTTCATACTCTTTTATGTGATGTATGTCCCTGTTATGAGTTAATAAATATGAAATACTCCTAGGTTGGCCTGAAATTGCATTTTTCTTTATATATCTTCCATGTCTTATGTGAGATACGTTTCTCAGCAGGCAGACTATTTATTAATCTCTACAATTCTGCTTCACGTTGCACGAGCAAGTGTGGCTCTCACAAGCTGGGTGTTCTAACGTTCCAGATTCGCACCGTGGAGAATATTGTTCTAAACCATATTATACATCTTCCAATCAAATCTTGGCATTGTAATCAATGAAGCTATTATTATATTAAATGAAAACAAGCGGGCCAATCATATAAACTATTATTATCAAGCTTCCTGGAGAAATATCATTTGAATCAAATGGTGTTCGTGATGTTGTTGTTTAGGTAACAAGCATTGACTTGTGGCCTCGTGTGGAGAGTGTAATATCACAACGTTACAACTTTTAATATACCCAATCTGAAACTAATTGCTCAATAAATGAAATATTCCATCCGATAAAAGATTCCCATGCCGTCGCATTTTATGCCGCAGTTGAAAACCAAGGCACCACTCGTCAGCCACTTCGAGTGTGGTATTGCACTGAATTAAAATCGTTTCATCTCTCATCGAAATCATGACTAAATGGTTCTGTAAATTCTTATAAATCAAAACGCTGCAAAGTATTTTCACTGCATAGCTGATAAACATTCCGACATCGCACTCAAACAAAATCCTCATGTCATATCAAAGGTTTCCGCGGTAGATTCTGAAAGGCTTATCAGCTGTCTTGTCATTTTACTTCAATTAGTACTCAATTTAAGCAATTATCTGCCAATTAGACACTAAAGCCACCTAGAATTTGTACAAATTATGATCATCTGACCGTCCGCAATATATTGCGCACAAACTCGAAAGTCTGGGCGGTAAATGATCGTCTTAAGTAGTTTTTAAATTGAAATTTGCTTCATGCTAATTTTATATCAGTTTTATTGTGTCGAACGGGTTTAACTTCATTTTATATTTGTTCCCCCGGGGAATCCCTCACAGGAAAGCACAACGTTTTAGTGCCTACATATCGTAAAATAGTTTGTTCAGTGTCAAACGCGGACCCGTTTTTAGGTTTTACGCCGACGGAATAGCGCAATAAACGAATCATGAAATCACATAGTAGTATCACAAAATATACTTCAATACGTACACAATATTTACCCAACAGGCATAATAAAAACAATTACAATGTACATTATTACCCTGCTCAGAATAAAATGCGCTTAATTCAAACTATTGTGTTTAAAATAAATTTTACCCGACTGTGGAATGATTTTTTCAACTCAGGCAGCTGCAAGTAAGAACATGGAATGGGTTAGCATCTTTCAAAGCAAATTTACATGACATGTTTTAGGTCCAACAAGGATTGTTCCTATGTGCAATAAAACTTGTAACATGTCCGCAATCAGGTACATTTTACCACCATTAATTGAAATACTGACTAAAACATTAGAATTCCAAATACGTGAATTATGCCGAAAGAGGATGACATGCATGTGCATATATTTATCCTTTCACAAATATTATAAATAATTTCAAAATTTGCGAGCATTAAGTAAATTGATATTTTCAAATTGTAGAATTACATTCATTCTTATAAAAGTGCTTATCTCTAACCTTCACAAAACAAATCACACGTGAAAATGAGATAATTACAAGGTTATAGATCTTTCACATTCAGAAAATTGCACTTAACACGTCAAAGAAAGTGAGTCTTTGAAATTGACCCTCGTTCATATCATTTTTCATGACCCGAAGCATAAAGAAACACTCCCTTAAAGGACCGTTAATAGTTTTACATTAAAAATCAGGCTAGTTTCATAATTAATGCAGGATCATACCCCACTTCAGTCGCATGTAATTATAAGAAAACATGTTTATTTACACGCCGTCATGGGACAACATACTTGAAATTGTTCATCTCGACTGTTGTTTTATTTTAAATGTCTCTTCTGTATTAGAGCAACAGAAAACATGTTTGGATTACGACATGAAACACGTACAGCACTGGTACGACATGAAACACGTACAGTACTGGTACGACATGAAACATGTACAGTACTGGTACGACATGAAACACATAGGTACGACATGAAACACGTACAGCACTGGTACAACATGAAACACGTACAGCACTGGTACGACATGAAACACGTACAGCACTGGTACGACATGAAACACGTACAGCACTGGTACGACATGAAACACGTACAGCACTGGTACGACATGAAACACGTACAGCACTGGTATCGTTATTCCAAACCGTCACATAACTTCTAAGCTAATCGTTTTGTAATCTATAATATTTTTGCTGCTCACTTTGTCTGCTCACTATTCAAAACCACAAAATGACCAATAATTCTCTATACGGGGAATGTTTAAACATGAGACATAAATCTTGTAAATATATAACCGTTTGGTCATCATTCATGTCCTTCGTTCTGTATTATATAATATATGTATCTAAACACTCCATTTTCTTCGCTGATTTTGTTAACTCCCGAAATGCTTTGAATTTATCTTTATGTATACGTATCGTTTAAATTGTTTGCTAAGTTTTCAGAAGTCAGTAGTAAATTAATTTGGTAAATAACCCAGAGTGTCCGTACCAGTTTACTGATTGTTCAGCACACCTGCTGATGTAGATTCCTCTAAAGCACATTGTTAACTCGGTACTACAGTGGCTAGTCATCCGTATGGTACGTACAGAAGTAAGACAATTTGCCCTCAAGTAAACAAGCAGCTGTTACCTTGACAAGAACAGTCCGGCTTAACAAAATCCGTGCGTTGCACACGTGTTTGAAACTTCAATCTTTAATTTTTAAAAATGTCCTTCATGCCGTGATAAGTTTCACTCATGTGAATGATACATATATAAACTAAATACAACTGAATGTGATTTATTTTAGGTGACTATTAAATATCAATGGACTGACATTACTTCGTACACATGTTCTGAATATAGCAAAAGTATACTATTTTATTGTAATAAAGAATAAATAAGCTTATGGCAGGTAAAAAAGGGAAACTACTCTTTCGTTTTTACGCGTACAAAGACTACTTATCAATAAAAAAGCTGATTCCGGAGACAGGTTAATGTTCACATTTACTGTGTATATTATACAGCAAGCTACACGTATATGTATGATATGCTGTAAACACGTATTCATGTTATATTTTAAACCCTACGTTGTATATTTGTTGAATAATATTATGAATATGTGTATGATTTGGCACCAGCATCTTCTATACTACAAGTGTATTTCTTCTCAAATATTGTTTTCAATAGTCGACAGCAAACGATTCAATCGAGACACAAAGCATATTTGATGCAGCCCTCGTTCATCAACATACGACCATTCTCTGTATAAGTAAATCGAGATCATGCAAAACAAGAGCCGACCATAATCGCGGAAACATTCACATGTTTGGTGGCTCTAAAATATATCCTTTTGATACAATATTGCATCGATTAAAATGTCAAAATCGTATCAACTGTGTTGCGGGCGAAGAGTCCCAGTTCGCTACGTCATACAGGGCCAGCTTTGTGTAGAATGAGCACGATCTTGTGTTAGTTACACAAATGATTGACAGCTTGCGCTACATGAAGAGCAAAAAGAACAACGTTGTCATGGTCACACGGAGTGTACAGGTGCGCAAGTAATACTATACGGGTTCATGGTTCGTCGGTTTTTGAAAATGTGAGCATGTTTGACTACAATTCTTTGACAAAAGAAAATTGTTTACCGTCAGTGGATTAGTCTCCATAGATCACGTGTTTGTATATGCATGTTTTTGTTAACATCTAGTTATCCTTGTATATTGAATATATTTAATCTAAATACGTGTATGATCGGGGAATAAAATAATTTACTTTGTTACTAAAATGCCGTCTGACAGACGCGTGGATTAACATGAAAGACTTAAATTAGCTGCACTTCTTTCCTCAATATATTTTGATCCGATGGCTTGATCTTTTAGACTAGATGTAATGGAAAAGAAATTCTAGTACTGTGTTTGCATATTTTCTGATTTTTATAATAAATGATTGACAAGAAAAATATGCGACCCACACAAATAACACTGTGGTTGACATGCGAACCCTCGGTCAACTTTATTTTGTCAAACTGTTTGATAAAGTTCTTGTCATTGTCATGGAATGATTAAATGATTAACTGGTTATGCAAGTGTAACTTAAAACATCCGACTTAAAAGCATCGCGATCACTGTGGGCACACCATGGCATAACACAATGGAGTATGATAATGTTATTTTCACGTCTCAATTGGCGCTGGAATTGCGAGTCGTTCTGAGTTACCGATGTTTTCAAAATTCATTATCTGCCTTTGTATGTATAATCCTCGATGGGATAGAAAATTAATGAAGTCACGCCTTGGTTTACTAGCGTTCATTATTCGCTTGATTCAAAGTTAACAAGTGGCACAAACTGACTTAGGAAGTCATTTCAAGCTTTCCTTCACAATTTGAAAGTCCCACTTCACAAGATGATGCGTTTCGAGACAGACTCGGTGTTGCAGTTGATTTCTTTGTAAAGTGTAAACGTGAATAGTATCTAAAACCGACATCGCTACTCCCGGAATGTTTAAAATATCGCCTGCTACAACGGAACTATTTAAATTACTCTCCCCCGTTACACCAGAAATGTTTAAACTACCCTCCTCTACTACGACAGACCTCTTTAAATATGCCTGCAATATCAAAAATGTTTAAATAATTCCCTAAATATCAACTAACACATGACCACTCTGACATACCGTATTATCACCTAACACATAGCCACCCCCACATAACATATAGTCATCTAACACATGACTACCCCCCCCACATAACATATAGTCATCTAACACATGACTACCCCCCACATAACATATAGTCATCTGACACATGACTACCCCCCCACATAACATATAGTCATCTAACACATGACTACCCCCCCACATAACATATAGTCATCTGACACATGACCATCCCTACATAACGTATAGTCACATAACACAGGAGTTTTTCCTTGGCCATTCATTTTATGTGTTTGCTCACGTGGTCATATCAGTTAAAAATGACTAAATTGTGCCTGCTCTAATGTTATGAATTGCTTAATTTTAAGCCAATCTCAAATTTTAAGACCATAAAACTGCAAAGCAGTCAGTGGGTGCAGGAAATTCGAAACAAATGTGAATATTTTTATGTTCTAAAATGCCCTTATCTCTCAATCTGAAACATGACTTACATATACTCCAATAAAAAGCAAATTAACTGGCCATAAATCTACAGAAATATTGTTAATTCATAATTATTCAGCCATGTCCACAGGTTTTGCATCAATTGAAGCCATGGTTCGGTCTAATAAATATAATATACATGGCGCCACGCGCAATGGGAGCCACCCAGCAGGGTTCTCGTCAACGCAGCACGAGATTTCGTGCAAATGTATGAGGTATTCTAAGATGTTGATGACTGTAAAATATGTGTTTAAAGACTGTAGTAATCAAGTAAACGGGAACTGGGTTGGGACATTGTTTATAATTCCTGGTAAATTCATTATAGCGTATTGAAAAAAATGAAACGTGTAAGCGTTTGAAACTGGATGAAACTCTGTGCTGGGCGGTAGTCATTATCCTCATCAAAGCAGCATGTTTGTTAATATCATTTATGTATTCTGTTTTTCTTGTTTTGTATTATTTATTAAAGATATTCCCCAACCTCTTCTTTTGAACCATAATTCGCCTTCTTCCATATACTGTCATAAACATCAATTACAAATATTGTCTAACGACCGAAAAAACATGCCGAATTTATATGATTTACATAAACGAATAAACGAGCTAATGAAACCTAGTTATACATAATGTGCATTCATATACTAAATTCATCAATTAAGCAGATGTTTTCTTGTAATGCAAACATTTTCTTATAGTTTTAATATTCATTCGTTTCAATAACGCCTCTGAGTACTGGATCAAGATACACTGTACATATTTATGAAAAGAATCAGAATATCGTGTATTAACTTTTAAAACATAAATACAATTTATGTTCTAATATAAGACGAATCTAAAATCCAAGCAATGTTCATCAACAATAATTTGAAGTTTAATTACATTGTCCAATTTCCAGAATTACAACCTTCTATGGTACGTAACTGCCTTTAAACAACGTGTTATATAGACTGTAAGTAAGTCCTGCCTTTAAACATCGTGTAATATAGACTGTAAGTAAGTACTGCCTTTAAACATCGTGTAATATAGACTGTAAGTAAGTCCAGCCCTTAAACAACGTGTAATATAAACTGTAAGTAAGTCCTGCCTTTAAACATCGTGTAATATAGACTGTAAGTAAGTCCTGCCTTTAAACATCGTGTAATATAGACTGTAAGTAAGTCCTGCCTTTAAACATCGTGTAATATAGACTGTAACAAAGTCTTGCCTTTAAACATCGTGTAATATAGACTGTAACAAAGTCTTGCCTTTAAACATCGTGTTTCACGAACGTTCACTGAACTGATGCTCTGGTGATCAGATTACAACAGATGGTCTAAGTGATACTCACAATGTCATCCTGCGAGTGCAGACCAGTACAGTCCCTGTCGTTTGCTTTGAAGGTCCTCCGGTCAAATATTTGTGCAATAAATTCAGCTCAGAAGTAAATCTGACGTCCGACAAGGTCCAAATGCAAATTGTTAAATGTTGGAATATACAACATGTAGCTGACGACATTAGAAGAATGTCGAATGTTTTTATACCATACCATCATAAAGTAAACAGAAAAATGACCATAGAGATAATAGCGTTAAATATGACGACTTAATAGATTGAATAGTCATAAGAGGCGTGATTATCTGTTTATCTAATTGATTAATTACTGAAATAAAAGTTTTTCAACAGGGAAAACAACACATCTATTCGTTCCAAATCATAGCTTACATGTATACATAATTTATATCTTTATGAAACAAAAATATACAAGTATATCGTATACATCATCGACTGAACAACTTTTCGTCTCCCCTCTTTTGAAAGCTCACTACCTCGCCGCGGCGTTTGCTTTGATCTATAATCACGTGGCCTCTAGTTGTTGACATGCGCATTGAGGTGTTGAGTAGTGTGCTATGGTGGGCTTCTCTTACTCCAGATGTTTCTAGTAAAAAGTAATTCCCACATCTCATTCAGCGTGAAGATTATATTCTATAATTTTAACAGATAGAAGAACGGGCTAATTCACGAGATGAAACTATTCCTGTTACGCATATTTCTGTTACACATTTTATTCCAATGTTTTGTTAGATTTCATTGTGGTATGCACTGGTAAGTATGTACTTATAGAAAACTTGCAGACTAGAATCTGCGTCTTAACAAATATAAAAAGATTTGTAAAGCATTTCCTTTCTGTCTCTGGTTGAAGTGATAAAAGACCGGACAGTCATATTGAAATAAAGAAATGTAACTAAGAATAAAAAATGTGTAACAATGGATGAATTCATACAATGATAACAAAAAACTACTTATAAAAAATATAACAATCATTATCAAATTATCAAGTTTAATTCCAGAATCTTCTACTTTGTGTATGATGTATATGAAATGTGTTGTTTAACTTTATTATTGTTCATTATTCGGTCCATATTAATTGCCTATCACAAGATATCAGCCACATTGTGTGAGACACATATCCACATTAATTGCCTTTTTCAAGATATAGCCACATAATGTAAGACACATATCCACATTAATTGCCTTTTACAAGATATAGCCACATAATGTAAGACACATATCCACATTAATTGCCTATCACAAGATATAGCCACATAATGTAAAGTACATATCCACATTAATTGCCTATTACAAGATATAGCCACATAATGTAAAGTACATATCCACATTAATTGCCTATTACAAGATATAAGCCACATAATGTAAAGCACATATCCATTAGTTTAATCATTTTTATGTAACATAATAAGGGAAAGGCAAATGTTATTCTACACGACCGTTTATGGGAAGTAATTTCATTTAATTAATATCAATGTTTAATTCATTGAGGCGTTCGGTTTTTCTACATTTTCTAATGCTAAAAACTTGCCATGCTCTGTGTTTGTTAATGTAGCGTGTATCGTTATGTAAATCACCCAACGTTGTAGATGCGTTTTAAATCCATTTCGCTTCATTGAAAACCAATTTCTGTGTTAAAAGTTACAGTGATGTTGTATGATATCATGGTGTTCTTTAATTTATGAAACGAGCAAGGCTTGAAGAGCATGTAGATTTCTCAGTACTGGATATCATACACGTGTACATTCTGTTTTTGGCAAATTAAAATGATATAAGCATACAATGAGCAGGTCGTTAAAAACTAATGATTCTATACTTGTGTACAGACTGTCATAGGTTGGTTACATACACTAGGATAAAATTCTGCCTGAAATGGTCATATTTAATTAACGTCTAATGTTAAAAAAATATTTTGATACTCATATAGTTCATGTAATAAGACAAACACTTTCAAGATTAAGTAAGAAAAGTTCAAGTACAGGATGTTTACCCTCACCACTACCCAATGGATGTCAGTCTGTTCTTATATCAGGTACATCTCTGAATAAGTTTGCAAATATTATTTGTTCAATAACAGTGTATCTTAAATAATAATATGTATGTTAGATCTATCATTTGTATAGGAATCAGGTCTGTCCGCTGATGACATACCTATTCTTTCATACACAATGCCAATCTCCTTTAATTTGAAACCAAGTCTATGTTTATAGAAATCTATAAATATAAACCAAGTCTATGCTTATAGAAATCTATAAATTATAAACCAAGTCTATGCTTATAGAAATCTATAAATATAAACCAAGTCTATGCTTATAGAAATTTATCAATATAAACCAAGTCTATGTTTATAGAAATCTATAAATATAAACCAAGTCTATGTTTATAGAAATCCATAAATATAAACCAAGTCTATGTTTATAGAAATCCATAAATATAAACCAAGTCTATGTTTATAGAAATCTATAAATATAAACCAAGTCTATGTTTATAGAAATCCATAAATATAAACCAAGTCTATGTTTATAGAAATCCATAAATATAAACCAAGTCTATGTTTATAGAAATCTATAAATATAAACCAAGTCTATGCTTATAGAAATTTATCAATATAAACCAAGTCTATGTTTATAGAAATCCATAAATATAAACCAAGTCTATGTTTATAGAAATTTATCAATATAATACATTTCTAGCTACAGCGATTAAAATAATACACCATTAAGAATAAAGTGGTAAAATCTGTTTTGAAAATTAACAAAAATGGTTCAAAGAACACAATGTTGTAATAGGCTGTAATTCTTTTAATCATTATCATGGAGTGACAGTTTTAATGTATCCATTTTTTCGAAATATGCATATCAACATATGAACATTTGACTTTCAATTTATTCATAATTGCCTGAAGCAATAGAGGAAAAAACTATATTATGCATGTATGCAATGTATGTTCCTAATTACATATGTACTAATCACCATCATTAGTGGAAATTAATTAATATTACTTAAATAAACATAAATTTTGTAATTTGCTGCTATTTCAAAATTGTGTAAGTGCAATTAATTTTTCACAGGAATCTTAAAACGTTATTACTGAGTGTGATTAGATAAGCCCAGAATAGAATTTTGACAAAATATATGAGAGGAATCAAATTTAAAAATATCTGCTAAATTAGAATTATACAAGTTAATTACACGATATATTTTCAATCAGCAAATTCATATGGTTTGGATGCATTTATCATCAAATTATCGGTGCATGAAAATAAATGTACATGGAATGGTTGTACGGAGAAAGATGCTGTTATTTCTAACTATTACATACACAACAAATCTCAGGGAGCCCAAGAATTGATCACTGAGCGTTTAGAAACATTTTATTTCATAAATTTAAAAATGGGTATATCATCGCGTCATATCTGGAGTAAATTAACGTTTATTCGACGATTTCAATGTTAAATGCCCATTGTCACAGACAATTGACACAGTGACAAACGATGTAAATGTTTGTGGTATGAAACTATGTGACAAACGTTGTAAATGTTTGTGGTATGAAACTATGTGACAAACGTTGTAAATGCATGTGGTATGATAACATGTAATGGTGTAGTGAAGACACTTATTAAGTCACGTACGCACCTTATTGTTAGATCTTTCATAGAATGTAAATGCATATATTCATATAAATAACAGATTAGAATTAATACCAAGAACTAACTAGAATCATTGTGTAAAATATTGATAAATTTTATACAATTCATTAAATTTATACACAACGGGGTTAAACCGTCAACTCAAAATACAAATATTTACATCCTGGTTTGTTCAGTCTGTTTCAAAATAATAGAAACACTACATTTATAAGCAAATATCATATATGATGCTATTGATGCAATATATGAATAAATACATACATTCTGTTTGGTGAAAGGAAAACATGAAATAAACTGTTTAAAAAATCAATCTGCGCCAACTTGAAGTTCTAGTCAGATAAGACATTGACGTCGATTGAGGTTCGGAAAATAGGTTCCCGTGTGAGAAGTTTTCTAAGACAGTGTTTTATTTTCTGAAATCACGTGCATGTACATCTTTTTAAAGTACTTAACTACTAATATTTTGTAAAGGATTTGACCATGTTACCACAATCATTAGCGAGTTTGTACAGTCTGTTTGGCTGCGAAAGTTGACAAACATTATGAACAGTTGATTGATAAATCAGACATTGTTTTCATGTTTAAAAATATCGAACACAAAATACGAGTGTAATCATCAAAACTACTGACAGACAAACTAAACCAATGAAGAATATAAATTTACATAAATCAAGGTAATTCATATTATGTATGTGGGTAGCATCATCAATTCCAAATCAGATATTGTGAATAAACAACTGTATCAAACATTGTATTTAATTAATTCCATTAAATAACTTTGACGTAGGACGATACGTTAACTATTTGATTTTCAAGACTTTATACAAAAAAAACTATCGTAAAAAGACACTAGTTAGTACAAAAACTAGCCATAATAGATATTTAACAACATGCAAAAATCTCATTCATATTTGTCTGATTTTTAATCCTGGTTAATTGTGATAAATGTAGCAGCATGTAACCTTCTAACCCAACTTGAAGACAAGTTGTTATCCTATCACGTTCTCTTAAAAACAGTTTAATGTGAACGTTGTCATCAAATGCTAGAGATAACCAAAGAGGTGAAGAAATGATGGTTTTATCTTCAGAATGTTTCAACACATCATCTTCATCTATGATGTTCAGTTCACTCACTCAGTCCGCAAGATACAATTGTGATGGAAATAGCAACTAAACATTATGAGAAAATTATTGTACTGCATGGAACCTGTACAATAATAGATTGTACAATTTGAACCCTGTTAAATAACGGACTGTACAATTTGAACCCTGTTAAATAATAGATTGTACAACTTGAAGCCTGTTTAATAACATTGCACAACTTAAACCCTATTAGATAAGAAATTGTGCAACTTGAACCCTGTTAGATAATAAATTGTGCAACTTGATGCCTGTTTAATAACATTGTACAACTTTAAACCTGTTAGATAATTGATTGTACAACTTGAACCCTGTTAAATAATATTGTGCAACTTTAAACCTGTTAAATAACAGATTGTACAACATGAACCGTGTAAAATAACATTGTACAACTTTAAACCTGTTAAATATCAGATTGTACAACATGAACCGTGTTAAATAACATTGTACAACTTTAAACCTGTTAAATATCAGATTGTACAACTTGAACCCTAATAAATAACATTGTACAACTTGAACCGTGTTAAATGACATTGTACAACTTGAACCGTGTTAAATGACATTGTACAACTTGAACCGTGTTAAAAACATTGTACAACTTGAACCGTGTTAAATAACATTGTACAACACTGAACCGTACCTACTATTTAAGATCTTTTCATATGGAAACGTGTTATTTTTATTACAGAATGTAGATATTTGTTCATATTTCACAAAATTGATATGTACACAAACTGACTAATTAATATATAGTCAAGTCAAGTCAAATATTTTATTGGCCTTTAACTATAAAGTTCCTCGACAAATAATATGTATACAGCGTACAATAAAGTACAATTATGATATATAGAGACAATAGTATAGTACAGAACGTTTAATAAAAAAGTTGAAACAAAGAGGAGTATTAACTGTAGTAACAAAGTCCCTATTGTAATCACTTAATTTAGTTATAGATTCTTCTTCGATTATTTAAGTACAATGCTTCATACAGTGGTGTTACTAATGTTATTAAAGTTTTTGCAAGCAAAATAAAGAAACAAAATCTATTTCTTTACTATGACAACATTAAATGCGTTTTCCTCAAAGAAAGAGAAGTTAGTCTTTGCAAACAAAATATTTTCCATTTTGTACGACGGAGTTCATGATATAATGATTCAGCTACTTTGTTTTGTATTAATATGAACAAATATCATATTTCCATCGTATTATATCTATATTGATTGTATGTTTATCTTAACGGTATGGAAATTACATCAATGACATTGTACATTTAATATACATTTATTTTAATATACTTATTTAACCAAACATACAGTATTATAATATATCCCGGAAGCTTCTATCTCTTACATTTTATAAAGCCACCGTATAATTATGGAGTTAATTATCACCCATTTTATTGCTTTATTTCATCTCTTACAGAAATAATTATTTATAATTTAACACTTTCATAATTATATTCATTAAGAATTTCGAGGCCGAAATTTAGCGCCATAACAAAAATATATATATCAAAGAATGGGGCGGAATTTAACAGATAAATTCACTGCATTGTTTCCCTGTTTTGTTTTATCATCAGTCATACAACTAACATTGTTTAACTGATCAAATTTCATCTGCACTATATACAGACAATCTATGAATAATTAATGGTGTAAAAACGAGGAAAATCAAAAATGATGAGGCCAAATGTTGACCTAAGATCTTAAAATTCGGAGAAGATATGAGGTGTAGACTGATCTTTAAGTAAAATCACTTCCATCATGAAACATAGATAAGAGCAGAATTTACTATTACGCTTCCTTTTATCAAAATTTTATCAAAATTGTTCATAAATTCATAATTTGGGACTTCGTTACTTGGATGAGTGAAAACTTTATTTGATCTTTCCAGAGAAATATTATGTTAACACATTTGAAAGTGCGAATTATCCTGAAATGAATTACCGAAGTAACGCAAAACAAATTGACGTCTCCGGCGTGACCGGCAAACATTGAAAGTTTAGTTTGTTTACATGTTTATTATACACGTATACTTCAAGAACGCAAAAAGGAATTAGAAGAGAGCATCTTACAAGCCAAGCATCGATACTTTTCTAATTATCTTGACTCGTAAGTAATTGTTGATGTACAAATCTACAGACGCACACATCAAAAGACGTACACATCAACAGACGTACACACCAACAGACGTACACATCAACAGACGTACACACTAACAGACGTACACACTAACAGACGTACACATCAACAGACGTACACACCAACAGACGTACACACTAACAGACGTACACATCAACAGACGTACACATCAACAGACGTACACATCAACAGACGTACACACTAACAGACGTACACATCAACAGACGTACACATCAACAGACGCACACACCAACAGACGTACACACCAACAGACGTACACATCAACAGACGTACACACTAACAGACGTACACATCAACAGACGTACACACTAACAGACGTACACACCAACAGACGTACACATCAACAGACGTACACACTAACAGACGTACACATCAACAGACGTACACACCAACAGACGTACACACCAACAGACGTACACATCAACAGACGTACACATCAAAAGACGTAAACACTAACAGACGTACATATCAACAGACGTATACACCAACAGACGTACATATCAACAGACGTACACACCAAAAGACGTAAACACTAACAGACGTACATATCAACAGACGTATACACCAACAGACGTACACATCAACAGACGTACACATCAACAGACTTACACATCAACAGACATATACAAATACATCAATGGTCATACGGGTCAACAAAAGTACGCGTCAATAGTATACTTTTTGTATTGTAAGTTGTCTATATTGCATGCTGCAGGAATGATGTTAGAATTCATTGGTTTGCACCACCACACGGTTGGCACCATTTCACGGTAGCATCATCATCAGGCTTTCCCTTTTAGGTTGGTGCACAAGGATTACAAATTGAAAGATAAAAGATGGTGAGTCTAAATGTGTATGTCCTAGGATTATACCACAAGTCATTTATGACATGTGTGAAGTTTGGAACTGGTATTATGAAACAATCTAAAATTGGATGCAGAACAATATTTGATTGTTAAAGCATTAGTAGGTAACCTTTTAGAATTTCTACCCCAACACAAGTCTGTGAAATCGCGTATTTATCTTTTGGGAATATTAAAAATGCATTTTATCAAATAATAATATGAACACATCACAGTGTATCAAACGTATTATCAAATTTGTTAATAATTGAGTTTTTGACACAGCTGTAGTTAATATAAATGTAAAAAGATACTAATAATATTAATACCAAAGTTATGTTTTTAAAAAACTCTTCTGTATATACTGTACATGTTTAGCTCCCATCACATGTTTATATTTAACTTAGATCTTAAGTACACATGACTTTGTCTCGCATATGTTGTCTTTCTCCGATATACAATCTTGTGTTTTTTGATAAATCGTCTATGCAAAAAAGCAGAAAGTATTATTTTATTTTCCTTTTTAAACGATGTTTAGGATATTATAATGACAAACGAGCCGGGAACACACATTGTCAGGAATTCCTGTTTTTGACAAGTTATGATTCTCCGGAATGTTATACAAGAAGTGACTGTGATTTTATACATATCAAGTGTCTACCAGTATTGTTCCAAAGCATTATCCAACATACCCTATCCGATATTTAACCGTTTTTAATTTGTTTGGGCCTAAATACCGCAAAATTCCTAGGGTACCAAGGCGCCGTCAGACAATATAAAGGTTAATACAAACCGACACACAAGCGCAAAACATTCCGTATTATCACTCACATGAAAATAATTCTCAATAATTCGCGAGGAAATGTTCGTTCTGTTCTCCGTTGAGAATATAGAAATCTTTTGTCGTTTACCCCGATGGTGTGTGGAACTTGACAGGTTTTCAAGCTTCGCTAACTGGACACAGAATTATTTATAGTTTGTCTAATGAAGTGTGCAGAGCGGAGTGCATTATGGTTTTGTGCTGAAGAATGTCACTTAGCGCTTTCAATCCTACACTATCATATGTAATGCATTTTATATATACATGAGAAGATCGTACACGATGATATGAAATCTTGAATTATTAGTTTCATATTCATCCGCCGGGAGAGACACGTACAAGGCATATATTATAAGAAAATTAATCGATTATATTGTAAATTTCTCGTTACGTTTTATTGGTAGATGTATATCAGTATTATACTTTTCTAGACACACTATTTATACAGGAACTACTAAACTACCTTTTGAACGAAGCGAATCAAAACAATGAGAGAAATAGTGAAGTTTGAAGGAGAGATACAATATATTCTATTGATTTCATCTTGAAGTACATTCCTGGATTCAGAATGTGTATCCTTTCGTTTATTATCTGCATTCTTTATAAATAATTGATGAGAACCGGTTTGAATTTCAGGATTTCCGAGATAACTTTCTGTGAGTTCTTGACAATTGTGCAGGTGGCACTGACAGAGACCGGAAACTGACAAGTTTAGTACTTTGATCACGTTTCACCCGCGGGAAACAATCTTCCACCGGCCATGACAACACTTTGAATCAGTATGCCTAAGAAAACAAATAATTATTTTTCTTACTTTTTTGTTTCGAAGCTATAAATTTTAACATTCAGCCGGACACAGAATGATTACTTAACTTTGTCATTGTAGGAAGCCTTTTACATGAAACTATAATGCGTTGTTAACTATACAGAATGAACGTTAACTGATTTATTAACCCACATTTTTTTTATACAGAATGAACGTTAACTGATTTATTAACCCACATCTTTTATTATTCCGAGCTTGCGTTTGCAAGTTACCTTTCTAGATGTTCAGTAAAGCTTTCCTTGAGTTCTTGATTTTGCCGTGAGAAAGTTTGAAATTACAGAAAACCTTAATTAATATTCAGCAAATATCAAGCAAGACAATTGCAACATTGCTAGATGCATGTATACGTGCTCGAAAACTTTAATATACATTCTTCAATGATAAATGACAAGCAGATGATCCTTCGTAATTCAATTTTCTTCAGTGTTTTGCTTCAAAATGAAATCTTTATTATACGTTTTCTGATCTTCAAACTCCAAATCATCTTTAGTTTCACATACACAGTTTCTTAATACTAGCTCAAAAACTCGACCACCGGTGGTATATGAGTCACATTGTATACAGGTGGTATATGAATCATATTATATACAGTTGGTATATGAGTCATATTGTATACAGGTGGTATATGAGTCATATTGTATACAAGTGGTATATGACCATATAGTATACAGGTGGTATATGAGTCATATTGTATACAGGTGGTATATGAATCATATTGTATACAGGTGGTATATGAGTCATATTGTATACAGGTGGTATATGAATCATATTGTATACAGGTGGTATATGACCATATAGTATACAGGTGGTATATGAATCATATAGTATACAGGTGGTATATGAATCATATAGTATACAGGTGGTATATGAATCATATTGTATACAGGTGGTATATGAGTCATATTGTATACAGGTGGTATATGAATCATATTGTATACAGGTGGTATATGAATCATATTGTATACAGGTGGTATATGAATCATATTATATACAAGTGGTATATGAGCCATATTGTATACAGGTGGTATATGACCATCATGATTACAACAGGATACATGGACAATTTTAATACTCGAATTCTCTCAATCGTTGCCCTAGTTTTTTTAAAGAAATCTATGAACATGAAATATGTCACTTTTACTGATGCAAAGCTTAGATAAAATTCTCTACGCATTCTGCTGTGAACAAAATATTGTGTAGTTAAGTATACATTCCAGCCTGTTATATCAGTGGTTTGTGCCCAAGGCACAGAAGTCAGCAGTGCCGAGCGAAATACCCCCCAACTCGACAAGTAAAATTTTCAGGCGTATACAAGTCAAATTTATTTGCCGTAAATCATTCATTATTCACACAGTTCGGTGAATGAATACTCTATTCTGTTTTCTTCAAGTTCCTAGCCAGGTGTGTATCACAGCTTCTGGGGGAAAATGTCGGTCTTTCAACACTGCGTTTATTTTAGATCAGCATTTTTAACCTTTTCATAATAACAAATGGTATTGAAATATAACACATGTTTGACTCACCATGTATGCTGAATGTTTGTACATTTTACCATCTGTCTATGAAATGGTAAAATACAGTTTTATATATAAGTATCTACAGCGATTAAAACGTACATGGATATACATGTGTATGTATAAAAGAAAGAGGGTATACAGAATTCTTCACTGTATGACAATATTTAGATTAAACAGTTAACACCTATTTGTAGATAATACATCAATGTAATTCTATTCTAATTCACTGGAACTCTAGATCCTAAATATAAGACGTGTTATAGACAACTAAAACTATTTCTGTATAATTCAATCACTACTTGAGGAAAATAAACTTGTTTTAAGCAATTTGTAAATCAGTAATTACCTTTAAATAATGATTGAAAGACCCATGTATTCAACAGAATGAATACACCCATGTACATGCATTGATCAATTAACATATGGTATGTGGCGTAGTTCTGTGCCATACAAACTGGTGTAAATATCAGGACGTGATATATTCGCCAATGGTGAATATCTTTCGCTACAGGTGGCCACAGAATATGACGTATGCCAGCTTGGCCGAGTAATTCTTTTAGTTTATTTAATACAAATAAACTCAACCATCTGGTGGAAATTGTCAAGATACTCTGAAATACAGTTAACTAAACAACACTGACCGAATGAAGCGTTATGACGTTATTATTACCAAATCGCACATTTGTCAACTTGATAGTGTAGAGTCAAGCAAATATGCTATCAAGAAATGTTATATTATTGTATTAGCAACATATTTACAACATAATGCAACAGTATTGTATGATACTATGATACAAGAATATAGTACAACAGTATCATACAACAGTATACTACAACAATACAATACAACATTATCATACAACACTACAATGCAAGAATATAATACAACATTAACATACAACACTATAATACAACACTATAAAACAACAATATCTTACAACAGTGTAATACAACATTATCATACAACACTACAATGCAAGAATATAATACAACATTACCATACAACACTATAATACAACATTATCATACAACAGTATAATACAACATTACCATACAACACTATAATACAACATTACCATACAACACTATAATACAACATTATCATACAACACTATAATACAACATTACCATACAACACTACAGTGCAAGAATATAATACAACATTACCATACAACACTATAATACAACATTATCATACAACACTACAATGCAAGAATATAATACAACATTACCATACAACACTATAATACAACATTATCATACAACACTACAATGCAAGAATATAATACAACATTATCATACAACACTATAATACAACATTATCATACAACACTATAATACAACATTATCATACAACAGTATAATACAACAATATGATATATCATTATTATACAACATTATAACACAACACTAATATAAGCATATGATACAACAATATAATACAAGAAACACCTTTTGACTATGCGATGATGTTTTTACTAAACCTTTGCGGCATTGCCTGGGATATCTGGGCTGACACTACGACATTACCTTGGATATTAGAGCTTTCATAGTGACACAATGATATTACCTAAGATATCAGAGCTTTCATAGTGACACAATGATATTACCTAGGATATTAGAGCTTTCATAGTGACACAATGATATTACCTAGGATATTAGAGCTTTCATAGTGACACAATAATATTACCTAAGATATTAGAGCTTCAATAGCGACACAATGATATTACCTAGGATATTAAAGCTTTCATAATGAACCAATGAAATTACCTAAAATATCAGAGCTTTCATAGTGACACAATGAAAGTACCTAAGACATCAGAGCTTTCATAGTGACACTATGACATTACCTAGGATATTAGAGCTTTCATAGCGACACTATGACATTACCTAGGATATCAGAGCTTTCATAGCGTCACTATGACATTACCTAGGATATCAGAGCTTTCATAGTGACACTATGACATTACCTAGGATATCAGAGCTTTCATAGTGACACTATGATATTACCTAGGATATCAGAGCTTTCATAGTGACACTATGAAATTACCTAGGATATTAGAGCTTTCATAGTGACACAATGATATTACCTAGGATATTAGAGCTTTCATAGTGACACAATGATATTACTTAGGATATCGGAGCTTTCATAGTGATACAATGATATTACCTAGGATATCGGAGCTTTCATAGTGACACTATGATATTACCTAAGATATCAGAGCTTTCATAGTGACACAATGATATTAACTACGTTATTAGAGTTGTCATAGTTAATATCATTGTGTCATTGTGGCGTTAATGCATTAAAATGTCGAAACGATGGTAATGCGGGGGAGGGGGTAAAAGTTTACTAAAGGAGCATTTTTTGAAGTTTTTACCAATGTTTTTACTTCATCATTTCTTCCTTAATTTTATGAAATTGAAAAGACACAAATCTTTTTCCACATCATTGCTGGAAGACAATCATCTCGTCTGTGTGAACAGGTGAACAGGTCCGGAATAAGAATCCGGTGTTAGTCATTCCACTTGCTTCTTACTTGAATCACGCGGAATTCATCATATGTCTCCACATGTACATAAAATATATACATAATTAGACTTATTGTACAGTTTAGATTTCTGATTTATGAATCCGGAAGTGGAGAAAACTAGTTTACTCTGATAATCAAAACACATGCTTGAAATAATATAAACGTCCCAGAGCAAGGAATCTCATTCTATGTCTGAGTCATAGAACTTGAACACTCTTCAATACGAAGGAATTTTGAAACTCCTCGTTTTGGACGTGATAAGATATATTACCTTGGATAAATGTCTTCAACGAAACAAACTTTAGTATATATGAGTATTAAATTAACGGGGATGACAATTAATTGTCGTTTATTCCTTAAAATGTTGTCTTGTAAGTGATCTAAATGCCTTCTGAAATAGCTTGATGGTGAAGTGTACTACAAAGACATCACGATGTGCACGTATTGAGTTGAAATCAAAATGGACAGAATTGCTATTTCTGTACCCCAAATATATCCAAATTTAAACAGGAACTCGGGATCGATGCAGGCAATAACAGACTTTATTAGAGTAAATACAATTTGTGGTATTTTCTGGTCAAACGGTTTATTCGAAAATTAGTTTATCGGCAAACAAGAGTGGTTATCGGATAATTTAAGATTGAATACTAGCTATAACACAGCCTTAGGGAACCCGAGTCTTTGAGGCCAAAGTCGACGCTGATTTTATCATGATTTGTCGGGAAATAAGATTACATGTTTTTTTGAAGTAACGATAGAAGTTAGACCACCAGTCATGTAGAAAATTACAATTTTCCGCTGCTTGCTGTCAATTTTTCTGTCACATGGACATCGAACAGACAATCTCAGAAGTTGTCTGCGTATAGTACTTATCAATTCAATCAGAACCAACATCATTAAATTATTCTAAGTAAATTGGGTTGATTCAACTTGACTTATTACGTAGGATTGATGCTAGGATTAACATCTTAACAGTATGTAGAATAACCTTCGTAAGTAGCGTGTTCAACCAATTAACATTCAGACAATATCTTACTTAAAGTACATTTGGAGTATAATTAGTATCTACGTAAATAATCAAAAGGTACTGATAAACGGTAAGTTGGTACGTTTCATGACATACATGCTGAATAATAGTAAAACAAAAAGATAAATATGTCAAATAATTGACCGTATTACGGTTACTAAATAATTAAAATATGCAAATGAAAATATAACTTAACTTATGCTGCTTTTACTCAAGCTTCAACAAATACTACAGTCATACCATGTATTCATTAACAAAATATATTATTTTGCTCCTAAACGCATTGTAATCGCTTCACAGTTTTATTGAATAAAATAGAACGAAAATCGCAAAGTCGATTATTTTTTATTGAGGATGATTTCCTACCGCACAAATCGCTGATTCGTCATGACAAAGTACATGGCGAAATTTAATGAAAACCAATGATCATCCGACCAACTCTCTCATAAATTGTCTCCTAATCGTGTTGGTTTTATGACTCTGTGACCATTTCGTGATTAGAATCGAATCCGTTTTTGTTTTCTAATTTCTCAATTTAGACGACGTTCATTAATCGAAGACTGACAATTTAGTAGACATCCTACTGGATAAATCTTTACTCCGATCTTATCTCTGATGTTATTAGGATCACAGTTTATATTCTCGAGGAAGTTGATGACTTGTCATAAAGAACATTTCCCATCAACTATCATTTATAGACCTCAATGTTTTGTTCATAAATCTAAAATCGATATTCATGTACACAATCGATATGTATGAAAACTGAAGTCCTGATTGGAAGAAATCAGAAATTTAACCGCTAAAATATACTGTTCAGATGTTAAAAGAAAACTTTATAATGTAATCCAGACATCTTTTGTTCAAACACCAATGAGACCAACGTGAATAGCTCCGTCTTGAAGATGTTTGTATTTTCAATGTATTTTCTTCTTTATGTGAGTGTGATTATAAATACAGGGTAAGATAACTACATATCAATGAACGAAACGTTTTATTTTAATCATATAAACTCTTTAAATCATCTCGTCGTTCATTACAAACGTTTTCCTGCCCTAAGTTCTAAAGTCGTACAGTTCTAAAGTCGTACAGTTCTAAAGTTGTACAGTTCTAAAGTTGTACACTTATATATTTGAACAGTTCTAAAGTTGTACAGTTCTAAAGTCCTACACTTATATATTTGTACAGTTCTAAACTTGTACACTTATATATTTGTACAGTTTTAAAGTCCTACACTTATATATTTGTACAGTTCTAAACTTGTACACTTATATATTTGTACAGTTTTAAAGTCCTACACTTATATATTTGTACAGTTCTAAACTTGTACACTTATATATTTGAACAGTTCTAAAGTCCTACACTTATATATTTGAACAGTTCTAAAGTCCTACACTTATATATTTGAACAGTTCTAAAGTCCTACACTTATATATTTGAACAGTTCTAAAGTCCTACACTTATATATTTGAACAGTTCTAAAGTCCTACACTTATATATTTGAACAGTTCTAAAGTCCTTCACTTATATATTTGTACAGTTTTAAAGTCCTTCACTTCTATATTTGTACAGTTCTAAAGTTGTACAGTTCTAAAGTTGTGTAGTTCTGAAGTTGTACACTTATAAATTTATACACTTATATAGTTGTACACTTATATAGTTATACACTTATATAGTTGTACACTTATATAGTTATACACTTATATAGTTGAACACTTACATAGTTGTACACTTATATATTTATACATTTATATAGGTGTAATCTTATAAAATTGTTCACTTATATAATTATACACTTATATAGTTGTACACGTATAAAGTTGTACACTTACATAGTTGTACACTGATATAGTTATACACTTATATAGATGTTTCATAGTTGTAAAGTTACATAATTGTAAATTAACATAGTTGTACAGTTACATAGTTGTAAAGTAACATAGTTGTAAAGTAACATAGTTGTACAGTTACATAATTGTAAAGTTACATAGTTGTAAAGTTACATAATTGTAAAGTTACATAGTTGTAAAGTAACATAGTTGTAACATAGTTGTAAAGTAACATAGTTGTAAAGTAACATAGTTGTAAAGTTACATAATTGTACAGTTACATAGTTGTGAAGTAACATAGTTGTGAAGTAACATAGTTGTAAAGTAATATAGTTGTAAAGTAACATAATTGTACAGTTACATAGTTGTATAGTCATGTACTTGTATAGTTGCATTGTTCTATGAGACAGGGAATAACTATCTGGAAAGTCTTTCTGAGCATTGGATGAACATAGGAGTATTAAGACATTTGAATTATTTTGTGTGTCCGTTAACGTATTAAAGTGACTTTGTTCCTACAGTCCCTGGAGACGTTCTTTGAACAGACTAATCTCGCTATCATATTCCGTTTCGTGTTCGTTAAACAACGTAATGAAAATATCGGTTATTTCAAAGCGACTAATATTAAAACGAGCGCAGTTCGTTTTACGGAATCTCTCTGGGGATTATCTCAAACCAGTCTGTGACAGTAATCCCCATTTCATGTTCGATAAATGACAATATTAAGAGCGGTTCTATACGAGATGACGTCCCAGTGTAATTATCTCAGACTCGCAATCTTTAATCACAAAAAATGCCGCTTTTCAAGTGATCTTTGGATTTAATATGATATACAGGGATCAGTTATTTTTTAAAACATGGGTCTGAATCGATTAAATAACATTTAAGCAAGGAGCACAGGTGTATTCTGGCATTTTGACATGCCAGTTATATGACTAACTTATATTAACCTGGTACAAAAACAGTCACTGTGAAATGATTGGATGTTGCATCAATACATTGTGAACAAAACATATCGTCACATTCATAGGGAAACCATTTTCATTTTATTCATTTTTCGTCATTGTTCAAATTTAGCCTCGACAAAGATGTCGATTTTCCTCCATGAGGAGAATTTGCCGGTTTCTTGTGGAAATGAGTTAGCACTGATTAGAATGTAGTCCAAAACAGGAAAGCTTGAGTGAACCGGCTGCCGTAATATATAATATTAGACCGATATTTTTACATGTATAATGTTGATGTTTTGACTTATGTTGGTGTTTTGTGTTCTTTTATATAAGTATACATTTATACCATAAACATTGGTCTACATTATATAATGTCAACATTAATCTATAATAATCTATCTGATTATTATTGCATAAACATTATTCTACATTATATGATATCAACATTACTCTACATTATATGATACCAACATTACTCTACATTATATGATATCAACATTACTATACATTAGATAAGATCGGCATAACTCCACATTATACAACATCAACATTTGTCTACATCTCTGTTATATAACATTTACATATCTCTGTACTATATAACATCTACATATCTCTGTACCATAAGACATCTACATATCTCTGTACCATATGTCATCTACATATCTCTGTACCATATGACATCTACATATCTCTGTACTATATGACATCTATATTTCTCTGTACTATATAACATCTATATTTCTCTGTACTATAAAACATCTACATATCTCTGTACTATATGACATCTACATATTTCTGCACTATATAACATCTACATATCTCTGTACTATATAACATCTACATATTTCTGCACTATATAACGTTATATAACATCTACATATCTCTGTACTATATAACATCTACATTTCTCTGTACTATATTACACATACATTGCTCTGTACTTTATAACATTTTGAGCGGTTTTTATAAGAAAACGAACTGTTCATATTTGATAGCATTTGACTCTTATAATTAGTGATTCTATGAGGTTAATATTGTCTTATAATTATTATCGGTTAATAATAAAACTATAAATTTGTTTTATTGAACATAAATGTTTCAATTTATTGCTTATTCCTGGTGTGTAGGTACATGCTCTATATCTTGCACGTGTCTCTTAAAATCTCCAACACAATGCTCGAATTATATTGTATTCATTTACTTTTATTTACCGTGACACAGTATGGTTAAATTTTATACTGCATTAAACATCTACAATATCTGACGTTGAGTGATAACAAATTATGTTCCCGGAAATCTCAGTGGTATAAAGCTGTACGTGTTGTTTCAAACAGATTACATTCGTGTCAACTTCAGATTCTGTATCAAACAACATACAAATTGATACAGCTTAACAAGTCTGTTGTTTGAAATTACGCCATATTTATGCCTACATAAATTATTGTATCTTATCCTTCGTAATAAGTGAAATATTAGCCCGTGCCTAACAATAGGCAGTACGTCACCTTGCAATTTGTGACAACCGCCTCTTTGTATTGATATTTTATGTGACAGTGCTGAAAATAGAGGCAAAAGTAATGTAAGACTCATATTTTAACCCACAGGTTCTGTCCTATTGTTGAGCGAATTTTAACTGAAGTAATGAGCGGGGCCACCCGAGTATATATAGCACAGAATATACCGATACGTGTGAAATATTTGAAACGTTACGAATGTAAAACAAGCGGATATTATCGTGGTATTATATGTATGAATAGTGTGGACTATTATATGTATGAATAGTGTGGACTATTATATGTATGAATAGTGTGGACTATTATATGTATGAATAGTGTGGAATATTATATGTATGAATAGTGTGGACTATTATATGTATGAATAGTGTGGACTATCATATGTATGAATAGCGTGGGGTATTATATGTATGAATAGTGTGGGGTATTATATGTATGAATAGTGTGGGGTGTTATATGTGCAGCGACTTCTGTTGCTATGTGTGTCCAGGTATACATGTAGTACGACAGTTTCTCCTGTAAAATAAAGTCCTGTAGTGTTACGATATCGATATTTTACATGATTGAAGCAATAAATACAATATTTTTCACAGAAATTGTTTTTATTTATTGGAATTGTATTGTTCATACTTCAATCAATATTGATATCACTCAAAAAACGTGCGTTGTGTTAAGGAAAGAATGAACGCCATTATTTTCCCGGAAACTGTAGAAATACAAATACATGTAATGCATCTAGGCTTACAGTAGACTTGTGACCATGTATCGTGAAGGAAATAATCCTTTAGAACTTATCACGTGAAAAGTTTTGAAAATCTAATTACTTTGCCCATAGAAATGTATTTATTCATATGTTGAAAAAAGGCATCTGGAAAGAATCGCGTCATTAAAATCCCTTCAGTGACTGAAGAACGACGACACATCAAATACAGAACAGTCAGTTCTTCTGTTTCCGAAGATGTCCGAGATATTCCGCATGAAGCGTTCTTGGTGCCTGATCGTGACACCCAATCTAAAAGTTATTAACAAAATATAATGAAGTAGGCGCTTCTAGATCGATATGAAGACTGAGTTGGGCAGATAACGAAATGAACTGCCAGTACCAGAAATGATACTTGACAGATTGGAACGAGTTTTGTGAGATTTCGGGAATCGAAATCGTTCTTGTATAACAAAAGCGTCGTTTCTTATGTTCGTAGAGAGCCAAAAACAACAGAAAAATACAATAGTCGCGTGGTTGATTTATTTGTACGTATTTTATGTCTTTTTTCAATAACTTTGACGTGGTTGGACGAATGTACAAATTTTGGTATTCGTGTTATCATAGATCTACTAAGATATGGAATAAGAACTATTGTATATGTATTTGTGTATGATATGACACAATAACAGATTCATGGTCTCTGTTCAGTATATAAATATCATTTACACGTGTCTAATTCATAACAGTCTTAAATTAATACAAATATTTCGTACCAATGTTGTTTAATTTAAATCATTTAGTTCTTTATGAATTAAAGGAAGATAGTTGAACAAATTTTTGCTTCCAAGAAATTAATATATAGTAATAGCTGGTTTACAATTTCAAAACGAGCATGATTATTTGTCCAGTTATCACCATAGGAATTAAAAAATGCATATACTTGTGAACGTGCCACAAATGAGACAATGATTAAGAAAATGAATCGCACAAGAACTTGAGTACCATGACATGACCTATGTATCATCACATGACCTGTGTACTATCACATGACCACAGAACCATCACATGATCTGAGTACCATCATACAACCACAGAGCATAACATGAGCAAATCATAACTACCAACACAAACATAGTCCCATTGCATCATAAAGACTATTACAGCTGGCACACCATCACAACATGAGCACCATCACAACATGAGCATCATCTCATCATGATCATCATCACACCATGAGCACCATCACATCATGAGCATCATCTCATCATAATCATCATCACACCATGAGCACCATCACATCATGATCATCATCACACCATGAGCACCATCACACCATGAGCATCATCTCATCATGATCATTATCACACCATGAGCACCATCACATCATGAGCATCAACTCATCATGATCATTATCACACCATGAGCACCATCACATCATGATCATCATCTCATCATAATCATCATCACACCATGAGCACCATCACATCATGAGCATCATCTCATCATGACTATCATCACATCATAATCATCATCACATCATGGACATCATATCATCATGAGCATCATATCATCATGGACATCATATCATCATGAGCATCATATCATCATGATCATCATCTCATCATAGGCATCATATCATCATGAGCATCATATCATCATGATCATCATATCATCACGAATATCATCATCAGAACATGAGCATGATCACATCATGAGCATCATCTCATCATGAGCACCATCACATCCTGTGCAACATCACATAACCTGAGTACTATCACAACCTGTGTACTGTCACCAACTGAGCACCGTCACTACTGTACACTGTCACATTCTGAGCACCTGCACAATCAAGTGTGTAGTAATATTATATTGTCCCCTGTATTAAACACCGTCACATGTGTCATACATTATCTCTTGTGCTATATGTTATCTAATGTGTTATACAATGTCACGTGTGTCATATATTGTCTCTTGTGCTATATGTATTTTAATGTGTTATACAATATCATGTGTGTCATATATTGTCTCTTGTGCTGTATGTATTCTAATGAGTTATACTCAGTCACATGTATCATATATTGTCTCTTGTGCTATATGTTTTCTGATGTGTTATACAATGTCATGTATGTCATATATTATCTCTTGTGCTATATGTTTTGTAATGTTTTATACAATGTGACATATTGTCTCTGGTGCTGTATGTTATTTCATGTGTTATACTCAGTCACATATGACATATATTGTCTCTGGTGCTGTATGTTATTTCATGTGTTATACTCAGTCACATGTGTCATATATTGTCCCTTGTGCTATATGTTTTCTAATGTGTTATACTCAGTCACATGTGTCATATATTGTCCCTTGTACTATATGTTTTCTAATGTGTTATACAATG
The DNA here is from genome assembly GCA_008271625.1 of Lutraria rhynchaena. Taxonomy (NCBI): domain Eukaryota; kingdom Metazoa; phylum Mollusca; class Bivalvia; order Venerida; family Mactridae; genus Lutraria; species Lutraria rhynchaena. The sequence goes on from VIBL01000391.1 coordinate 110,823, forward strand.
CCATGTGTGTCATGTACTGTCTCTTGCGCTATATGTATTCTCATGTGTTATACAATGTCATGTGTGTCATATATTTTCTCTTGTGTTATGTGTTATTTCATGTCTTATACACTGTCATATGCATCACATGTTTCTTGTGCCACCAAGTGTCGCATGTGTTAAAGGTACATTGTCTGGTATATCATATATTGCTGTTTGTACTACAAATTGTCATATGTGTCAAATACTGTGTCGTAACTAATAATATAGTCTTGTCTTTTGTTTGAAATAAACACATTTTATTGTTTCATCCCATCTGATATTTCTATGAAAAAGGAAGTTTTAAAAACTTAGAATTACTTTTCATTCGCAAATCATCCTATAAGAAGCCAGGCTCTGAAATCATGACCAGTACAAGAATCTTCCACTATTAATAAAAAAACACGTATTTTGAAAATATGTTTATTTCTTTTATATTATTCAAATCAAGTAATTTTTTCAATAAAAAATCAAATATTACGCACACTGAATTCCTCACTCACATTCAAACACTTGATGTTCATTTTCGAGAAAACATTGATTACTATTAACAAGTTGTATTACACAAATGTTCTTTTATTCTTGATGTTGTGTATTACACAAATGTTTTTCTGTTGTTGATGAATAACACTTGCCTTGTATTATTGTTGATGTGTTGTATTACACTAATGTTTTATAATTGTTCAAGTGTTGTATAACACAAATGTTTTTCTTTTGTTGATGTGTTGGATTACCCAAAAAATTTTTTTCTATTGTTAAAGTTTTGAATTACACAAATATTATTATATTGTTGACGTGTCGTATTACACCAGTGTTGTATTATTGCTGATGTGTTGTATTACACAAACATTCTTATATTGTTGACGTGTTGTATTACACCAGTGTTGTATTATAGTAGACGTGTTGTATTACACAAATATTCTTGTATTGTTGACGTGTTGTATTACACCAGTGTTGTATTATAGTAGACGTGTTGTATTACACTTGCCTTGTATTACTGTTGACATGTTGTATTACACAAACATTCTTATATTGTTGACGTGTTGTATTACACCAGTGTTGTATTATTGTTGACGTGTTGTTTTACACAAATATTCTTGTATTGTTGACGTGTTGTATTACACCAGTGTTGTATTATAGTAGACGTGTTGTATTACACTTGCCTTGTATTACTGTTGACATGTTGTATTGCACAAATATTTTTATATTGTTGACGTGTTGTATTACACAAATATTCTTGTATTGTTGACGTGTTGTATTACACCAGTGTTGTATTATTGTTGGCGTGTTGCATTACACCAGTGTTGTATTATTGCTGACGTTTTGAATTACACAAATATTCTTATATTGTTGACGTGTTGTATTACACCAGTGTTGTGTTATTGTAGACGTGTTGTATTATACTGGAGTTATTTTACTGTCAATACGTCAATTGTTCCAATCTTTGTTTAAACCCACGTCTATAAGGTGAAGAGTACATAGTTAGCTGGTAATGAGATATACATTTGTATAATGTGAATTTTTTTTAATCAACCAATTACTTGTTTTACAGGCAGGAACTCAACAACAACAACTATTTCTACATACAAGAAATTCATACATTATTCCATTAACAAGTTCATACAAAACAATAGTACAAATAACAATATAATCCCTGAATAAATTTCTTTTGGTGGAATGGGTGCAAATAATATAAGTTGTCCGGTTCGTTACTGCTCACAATCAAGATATGTTGTCCGGCTCATATACAAGTAGATAACATAGTTGTGGCGTTTCATAAATTTGTCGGACCCTACATAGTTGCAAAATTGGAATAAGTCACAAATTAATTTGAAACTAATTACGAGTTTAGAATTCTTTAATTTATCTCCATAGAAAATGAAAACACATTTCATCGCTACATACGAAACAACAATTTCAATTTATATAAATATATTTAGTATATACAGATGACTTGAAAACTTGGAAACATTTGTAATTTTGTCCCTAATTTACCTATGTACAAATAAATAACTATACATTTTATGTACACTCATGTCTATATACATTTCACAATAATCTTATTCTACATTTACACCGTACTATGACATTTAACACATCCACGTACAACTATCCAGTTTAACTATTATTAAAATTATTCTTCTCTTATCAAACATTAGTACATGCATTCGGATATGTACATTATTAACCTCACTTGTTTGTCACTTCTCATTGAATCTGTCCATGTCGTATAAGACACACACACAAATAAAACCACAGTACCAAGCTAATGATCATAATATTAACAAATTACAAAGTCTTCTCTTAATTAGATAAACGCTTCATCTATCCGTTAGTTTTACAATGAACAAAATTCTGCGAATGATGATTAATAGTTGTGTCAAAGTAATCTGAGATCAAAACACACATTTTTTCGAGACATTGGTTTAAATAGGCAATAAAATCACTGATATTTAACCCCAATTTTCCCCAACGTGCTGATACTGATGAGGTAATGATCTGGGCGGAAGTGACGTCATTAAATACTGATCTTCTGGATTCATGATAGGTTCCGGTGAACCAGATCCCATCATATCCTGTGGAGGTAAATATTGACCTTCATGATGGATTGGACCTGAAGAAATACAATAGTACTAAAATGAAAACAAGCCGAGGTATATCCTTTGGATCACAAATACATGAATTGTAAACAAATACATATATATGGATACATGTACAATAAACCTTTTTTCGGCGTAGCTGTGTTCAGCATATTCGACCAAAAAAATGATATATGTCTTATGTGCTATATTCGTCTGCTCAATTTCACAGTAAAAACTTATATAAAATTATGGAACTACAAAGTATAGCAATATCACTAACATCATCGCGATCATCATCATCAATTAATCATTATCATCTCGATATTTCTGTTCATCATCACCATCATCAACACCAAAACTTTTAATTATTGCAATTATTTTGACGGCTAACGCGCAACTATTTGCAGAATCAATTTTTGTGTAGTATTTTTAAAGGTCGATTGTAAATATCAACATCACGTCTTCATGGCCTTGTAACACATATCGTCAGGAATTTCATAAAGATAAGAAAATAGAACAACATTGATCGTACTTTTAGTTTCACCAGTGTAAATAACATTAAAGAACAAAATTTCTTTTTTCATTTCAAGACATTTCTTGTTAACATTTACAGCACATCAACGAATTAATTTTCGGAACAAAACTTGATTTAAATCCTGAATTAAGCGCACAAATCACTCACCTCCCGCATGCATGGAGTGGTCAATACCCATGGGTGGGGTACCTCGTCCCTGAGGCGGCATCATTGCCATACCTTGGGTCATATCAGGTCCCTGTCCCGGAAAGAAATCGCCAAATCCTGGACCTGGGTAACCAGGATAGAAATCTGGTCCATTTTCTGAAACAAAATCATAAATTTATTCTATTGCCATTTGTAGTCAGTATTTATACAAGGCTTTTCCCACAATGCACCAATTTCTGTTTCCCGGTGTATATCACCTCTCTGTTCAATCAAAAATCAAGTATACTAAACACAGATAGGTGAATCAAATAAAAAATCTTAAAATTCGAAAACGACTGCTTGTTATTGCATCTTTTTATTTAGATAATGCATTCATCTAGGAACTAGCAAACTATATTTGATATTATAAGAACATTGCATTTGTTTGGTATAACTCGCCAGTAACCGTCACTTTATGTCGTACAATACAACTTCGCCGATATTTTAAAAAATGCGGTCCAGATTTATGTGCCGTTAACAGACGGGTTAAATAATTCTAGTGCCATATAATCTCTTTACTGCCCATATGCCCACCAAGAATGAATAGACACTACAATATCTGAACACGTTCATTATATTACTCAGGGAGCTGCTTGTGTGTTTTAGCTTCCTGTGAACTGCTTAACCCATAAAAACATACAGAATAACGCAAATATTTCATGAAATTGTTGAATTTACTGTTCTTGAAAAAAATCTTTCAAAATGTCACAGATATATGCCCGCTGCATAATAATAAATTGGGATGGGAAACGAACAACAAAGAACTAGAAATTCTCTTATCGAGACGGGCCTCAAATTTCAATTATTTTCTGGAAATTGAAAATGCCAGTGTATTCCTCAGAAGTACGTGAATTATTTCAGGAGATAATTACAAACTCGCCATTCCGGCCGTGGGCAAACGGCGTTATAACACGCTAGTCCCATGAGTTAGTGTAATATCGTAGAAAAGAGAGAAACGTTTCTAAAATTGCAGAAAATCAACTTATACCATAAAATGTATTAAAATTTGAAATTGGTAATTCTGTTCCGTTTTTATTATCAGTAAATAATGCTTTAGGTTTATGTAATCAAAAACGTAGTGAAACGGTACATGCTATTTTGTTAGAAAAATCATTTTAACCACATGCAATCAACCTTTCAAATGTACATATGTAAGAAATAGATATTTTTCAGGACTCTAAAGATCTTTTCAAAATACATGATTTCATCATCATTTAAATGACATTTTATGCACAAATCATGTTATAATATATTTTCTAACAATAGGTTTAATGTTATAAGACAGAAAAGTGCACTCTGTTTACAGTGAAAAGAAATCAACACCATTTTAAGTAATTTTAAATATTCATTTATTTATCAAATATAGAATGTAATAACTATTTAATGTATAACATCATTTAAAATACATTTATACTTGCTTATGTCCTTAATTTGGAATATCAACGATATTTGATGAGGCATGTTTCATACCCCACATTAAGGATAGTACATAATTACATGTACAGTGTACTACAAGAACACACCTATCTTGATAGTTCACTTCAAAAACTGTTTTACTAAATCAAGATGAAATTATTCAAAAATAGCTGTTAGATGACTGAGCCAATTGTACAATAGAATTGTGATAAATTCCTAATAAAACAATAAAGTTTGATAAAAACGGATGATGCAAGAGGCGAGAGCAGCTTAACACAAAAACAACGTATTTACACTAAAGGAAAATTCCACTTCACCAAAACTCATTTTAACAATTCGAAAAGTGATCAACAGCCAGATAAGACAAAGAAAAAAGCTTCAAACGAGAAATGTTGACAGTTTCTGAGCGTGAAAACTGATATGGTTTGATATAGCATTGATAATACATCTCAAACTATCGCCGACTCTTAATGTATTTTAAATGACATTTTATACAGTTGTATGGTTAACTGCAAAACTATCATGATAATGTGGTTCAATGTGGTTTCTTTTTGAAGTGGGAAAATATTTTTGTGTGGTCTTTTAAAAAGCACACAAACATTAAATTGGACATTCGTTCGAACCTAACTACATGTTTCATCTTGTAGACATATTTAATCATATCGATTGTACATTGTGATATATTTTCTATTTTATTACTGACATGTGATGTTTCATGTCAGTTTTAACGAACGCAAGATTTTCTGCATGAAATATATACGTGTAGTTTATATTTTGCATTAAGTGTTCGCAACTGAATGAACATTACCTCTAAAGGCTGGTAATGCATTCAACAAGAAGCGTAATTATAAAAGAAAAGAATATAAAATATGTTACGTTTGATTCTGTGTGGTTATTAATGATGTCAAATCAATGACGTTAGGCAAAATACTAGGACCGTTCATTTTTAAATTGCAGACGTAAGTCATAGATGGACAATCCTTAAACAATTAAACATAATCACCATTGAAATATCCGTAACCCTGTCCCAGGATATCACCATCATCAATGTCACCCCTTATCCCGCGCATGCGTCTTGGACCTCTAAAGAAATGTCGTCTGGCGCCAAGTGCACTCAACTGCTTCATTCTGCGTTCTTTCGATCGTCTGTTTTGAAACCAAACCTGGAGTAGTGAAACTTTACAATTACTAATTTCTTTCAGTTTTCATGTGGGTGTGGACAATTTTATGTTACATAAATCAAAATCATTTAACTGGCACGATTGGTGTATAGTCAAATACAATAATTTAAACTCATTTCATATAAACATTTATTTCGCGAACTGCGAACTGTGGTCCAACTTTATGCGACTCATATTTACACCATTTTTCTTGTAACAGATAAATGGATGTTAATTGTTCATTTATGTATGGTTAGTTTCATTTTCAGAATTGTTTAACTTCCAGTCATTTATATCAATAATTTTAATTATGATATTTTATCTCACGATTTAGCTAAATCGTTTGGTCCTACAGATACCGTTTGGTAAAATCATAACTGTACATGACGTTTATACGCCTGCTACACGAGTTACGTGTATTTTTTTGTTTTGTTTTCATTAACATCTGGCTATCACAGTCCTAGATAATTATCTCTACGACCATGATGACCGGGTGTAACACCCCGTTGTGTAGAAATATGCTCCGCGGATATTTAATCCAATTTCTAGCCCTTGGTTTTTTCATTGGTCTGTAATGAGCGTCTGCGTGCATGTCGGGTATGATTAGATGTTCGCGTATCTTCCATGTGCAAGTCGAACTATGCGGGTTCGGACTGAACGCTCGGGAATAGTGTTGTACCTCATGGATATTGAAAACACGTGCGATGTACGAGAATCAGGTATCATTACTCGCAAAGAAAAACATTGAATATGATAACTGAATGGAATAGAACATATAATACTGTTTAACATATCAGCACCATCTATTAGTGAAACATTATCAAACAAGATTCGCCATTGGTATAATTACTCAATCAATTAATGATTTATTATGGACGGAGATCGAATAAAAACGTATACTAGTACATGCTTTCCGGTATGAATAATTTATCCATGGTGCAACATTAATCGTTAGATGCCTTTGTTTAATCTTTAACCTGTTTTGTTTTTCAAAAATGTGTATTTGAAATGCGAGATCATGCACTCAAAATGATATATTAAGGCTCTACTTTATCCAGCAACAGTTTAAACCATGTTTATAGTGTCACCTTTGTATTTACATCATAGAAATACCAAAATACACTGTTGTAGCCTTACATAATTTATAAAATGTTGATTTATCAAATATTAATTCATATAATGAACAAACGAACTTACGCTTGTCCCTTGTGTATAAATGAAGACAAAATTTAAGTTCTATGAATTAAGATATGGACATCTTATATGTTTTACTTGGTTCTTTCAGAGGACAACAAACCATGGCTAAAAATGATAGTTCACAAATAAAATATTCAATGTACATTTACAATTGTTTATAACTGCTTTCAAATAAGAATGTCGAAGTATATTACATTTTCAAGCGCCTGGATGACCCTGAGCGTTGATGGACAACCCTGGCACTTTAATAGACACGTCACACAGTTTGTAATTACTTCATGATAGAAAACCTGCAGAGGACATTGTGCATTGTATTCACTTGATGCTAGAATGTTTCTTAATAAATCTGTCAAGCTAAATTTTCGTCAGTTACAGATTCTGAAACTTGAACTGGCTACGGAACGCCTGGTGAGAATCTAGTTATAAGGACGGATTAAAGCTTGTTTTACACTTTGATCACACTCTGTTATATTCATTTACTGAAGAAACAATAGACGGTTTATAATTACTAACATATCTTTTCTGTATAAGGAAACTTATCCTAATCATATCCGAACCAAAACATCTTATCTTACTAGCTGTACTATGGTTCAAATGTTAGTATGATATTTTCATGAATTCAACGTTAAGATAAATCATACATATGTTCTAAATATTTTACGCAGTTATGTGTATAGTTGATATTTTCAATGCCATAATTCCCCAAACTATGAATAATTAGCATTACGCTTTGCAAAAAAAAAATATACAAGTAAAATTCTTCACTAGTTCAATATAAGGCAAATTTGTACATGTTTGCATATATACACCATGTCTTATCCTATGTGTTTATATATATATATGATAACATAATATATGTTTTATATATATACATGTATATTATTTGTTTTTAATCCCTGAATTACCCCAAAACACTATCATCTCAGTTTTGATACATGAACAAAAATGTATTCAAATACTTCAATGTAAATTCAGTAACTTTTATTACTTCGCTTATGAAGAAAACATCGTGATTTATTTATAATGAGCATAAAGTGGTTTAAGATTTTCATCTCCTTTTGCAACATGGAATTCCCTTAATTATACAACTGTCGGCGAACAACAAAATTAATTATAAAGTAATTCTAAAATTACATATTCTGTATCAAAAATGTTTGACAAATAATTTCCGAAAAGTCGTTCTAGTGTCTTTCTTGTTGCAATGTTTCGGCAAAACAGAAATTTGATTCCCCACAAATCAAATAAATGAAATATGACAGGTGTAAAAAAGTAGACAAAACGTAGTCCCGAGGTACGGACTGGAACAAACTTTACACATATCTTTGAATTACACCTAAACAAAACTTTTACCGAGATAATAGTATATGGAATGTAGCCATGTCCTAAGGGGAAAGTTAAATAGATTAATGTATACTAAAATACACCAATAAACGAATAAACTTTTAACCATAAAGAAAATATTGTCAACACAGTCAATACGTTAGTAAAATAAATGTTCGTCTGTATAGCTGTCGTTACGCCATCGCTGAAGAAATCATGTTTCATCAATGGTTCTAAAATGATTCAACGTGTTTATGTCCTGACATAATACTGTTTTTATTTCACACCACAAAAGTTCAGTCAAATATTATGGCGATCTTTAGAAGTTTGTCGGAAATTCGTTGAAAGACTCGTAAAACGTTCATCTTTAAAATGAGCTTCATGTTTGTTCACGGAGTAAATGTTATCACAAAGTAATGTGACAATGGTGAAATAACGATATTTATTTTGATAACTTCAGTTTGAAAATTTTAATAATATTCATGTGTTTATATTGTTGCTTTCTTATTTTGTTTTATTATGTAAAACATTAACTATGCCATTGTTTAACATTATTCCGTATTTCACCATTATGATTACATCACATGTATTTGTATATTCACACACAGACCATAATTATACAAATAACAATTGTTTATGCTACTGTCATTAATTACATTAAATGTATTGCACTGATAATTGTTCATGTAACTATGAAACTACGTATATTTTTACACATTTAATCCTTATTACATCAGCTCAGTGGACTTTTGTTCTTATTTCGAGCTCTAATTCGATCATTTCTTTTTGCTAGGATCAACTTAATGCTTTAACTTTGCGTTATGTAAATGTAACAAATTTTCAAATGTTTTCGGTACTTATCTAACTACACAATCTAAGATCCACACAATGATAGACGTTTTAGTTTTCAGTATTAGTTGTATAAAACATTCCTATAAACATACTTCTGTAAAATACACCGAAATCTTAACAATTATGAAAACATAAAATATTTTATGAAGGATCGCCTTCAGATTATCTCTACACCGACAACGTTGGCGGTCTCCAGCATCAAAGAAGAGCATAATTTAAGGTAGTCAGACACCCTAAGGTGAACAAATAGTTTCGGTTGTTTGAATATACTTTACGGAGTTTTTTATACGTTTGTAGTTGTTCGTAATCAATGTAGACGAACGGAACACTGCTCATATATGAACAAACCGTGGTAAGTGACAAAATTTACAAGTACATTTGTAGATTTTCCAATATGTACAAGGTTTCATAGAGGTCCGAAGTAGATGGGAGACTTTTTGACGTTACTGGTTGTCACTACATAATCCTAACCCACACTTATCAACTACAGAAACTAACGAAAACAAAATATCGCGCAGAAACACATAATTAAAAATCAATAGTGAAAATAATAATATTTACTTATAAATGCATTTATATATGTAAACCTGTTTTACATGTAAACCTGTTATACATGTAGACCTGTTATACATGTAAACCTGTTATACATGTAGACCTGTTTTATATGTAGACCTGTTATATGTAGACCTGTAAACCTGTTATTATGTTTTATATGTAGACCTGTTATACATGTAAACCTGTTATACATGTAGACCTGTTATACATGGAGACCTGTTTTATATGTAGACCTGTTTTATATGTAGACCTGTTATACATGTAAACCTGTTATACATGTAGACCTGTTTTATATGTAGACCTGTAAACCTGTTTTATATGTAGACCTGTTATATGTAGACCTGTAAACCTGTAGACTTGTTATACATGTAGACCTGTTTTACATGTAGATATGTTATACATGTAAACCTGTTACACTCGTTGACCAGTCTGCCATCAGTGTTAATGGGTGCATAATTTCTATGCAGGATCAGTGTTAAAATACCTTTTCTTTATTAAACAATACTTCTCACAGCGCTCCGGAAATACAGAAAGAATTTGAAGTAAAATATTTTACGATTCAATACTGAACTATCTGGACATGATAACATTTATCTCTGTCCTATCCAAACGGATCAGAAAATTCAATCAGATACCAGAAAATTATTCCGGATTTGAAAATTTTCTTCTCTCGATGTACCGTAATATTTCCTTTTCCTTAACCTCATTTGCATATCTCGTCGCTACATGTCTGATAACTTTAACGTAAGTCCCAATTTCAGTGAGCTTTTTGAGACAACACAACAAGCCACCCAGAATAAATATATGCAAATCTCTTAGAAAACAAAATAATTGGTAATTCGTTTTTGTCTAAAGCTATCTAAAAATAATCACAACGTGTGGGATAATTTTTATATGGAAAAGAGTTTATAGGACATGCCTCCCTATTTTAGAATCCTTTTTCGTAATTTGTGTACAGTTTTTACGTGGTAAAAATACTTTTAAGTTTGGTGAGAAATGAACGAGTTCTGTATAATTATACAAATAATTGTTTACACGTTTTTCGCGCTATAAATAAGAACTAGTCAGCCTTGGACATACAGCGAGAACAGATTGACGTATGAATGCCCTTACCGTAATGTACTGTAACAAACAGACAATCTGTTACAACATTGACCAACAATACCACATACACGTAGTATCGCTGAGTAAATAAAGAAAAAGCAGCGAAGCGTTCTTATTCAATGGAAATAAACAAAAACCCAACAAGGTACATCTATGTTTGATTAGTGAATTTCATTAATGCACATTTCTTATTCCGTTAAAAGTGAAGGCAGGATTGTGACAGCTTGTATAAGTTGTGAATGAGCACAACAACGAGCCAATATATATATCTTAATAATTCGTCTATTGTTATAATATAACACAAGCGATTGAATCGATGTATGCATGATACAGGAATAAAACTTCGCGCTCGCCTCTCTTTACTTTGATGCTTTCAGACTGTCCTACTGTAGCCGAAACAGCGGTTAAAATGAATTGCTTTGTATTTAATTGGAACAGTTGAAATGTCATGTCGCAATACCTGAACCACACGTCCACCGAAAATAAACGTTTTAAGTTGAAGAATCATGTCTGATAGATATCACTATAGAAGCGAGGGTATGTTATATACCCGTGTGGCATTCTATTGTCCAAGATTATCACGTGAATAAGTTAATTGTTTCATTAAAAATGGGTAGGAAGACCTGCTGTATGATTATTGCTTTAACATTTTGTGTCACACAATGTTTATTAAGTGCGACCAATGTGAGTTCTGGTCCACCTTTACGGTATGAATGTTTGAAGCTTAGTGTCACACTTATTGACATCAGTATATTCTATCTCTATTACAGTTCAATTAAACACAAAGTGAAGGCAATATAGCACGTCTCACTGATCACCTATATGACACCATACCACCCAAATAGCACTGCTTGTTTTCTCGGAATGCGAATCATTTCATAAATAGCGGTTTAATCATAGCAGTTATTCATAGAGATAGTGAAGAACAGGACTTAATCTTTAAGTCCTGGGTTATTCCATGTAGAAGGAAGGACTAATTTTGACTACGGTTCCTGTGGTGAAACATGGCTTTATCGCAGCTACAATGTTCTCTCAATCCAGCATGACGCTTTCAATAGACGTGGGATAGACGAATAAAATGCATTAAATTCCCTGATATCGATTTGAATCTGGTGTAATAAATATTGTTTTTGTACACAAAATTGTTATGAGTAGTTTAATGAATTCTTTTGCGGTCGTAATCTGCTGGAAGTGAAGTTGTAAGATAGGCCTCCCAGGATTAATCATATAAATAGTCTAGATTATGTCTCAACAATATTACAAATTTATCGGTATAAAGTGATTTTACCGCTATTCTCCTAACTGAATTTGAATTAACATTTAACTTTCCATTGGATAATTAATAAAATTGCGAATTGGGTATCTGTTACATAATATTTCAACCAATGGTGATTTTCTGGTAATAATAATATAATTTTTCGAATTTCTCTCAGCGTTTCTAGGGTTTCTATTCTCGCGTTGGAGTTAAACTCACACACTCGTTCAAGCAAGTGTATTCATTACTACTTAAAGTGAAGAATTTTTACAGTACACAAAATGTACTTAAGTTGGTTCCATTAATAATTACTGAATATTGCTTGAATATACTGTATGACATGATAGATAAATGTATTTGTGAATAGCTTACATTATGTGATCGTTGCCACCAATCAGTCTTGTTCGTATGAATGGTTGATGATAAATACACGGTGATATGAATATATTTTGTTTATCTATATTATACAGAATCATCCGTCCATGTACACAGGCTCATATTTCAAAGATGGCAATTGCACAATGTCACAGTGGCGGTCTGAAGATGCCGTGTGACGACTAACAATATCACCTATAATGATTCATAACTATTTTCGACCGGTCCCGTATAGAAGACGCATTCGACACAATTTATGTGATCCCTTATGAAAAACGAACAAACACTATTCATGGCTACTACTGCCAAATATCCACATTAGGATCATTTTTCAAAGCTCTGGATTCAATTTCAAATAAATGGATCATATCCATTCTAGAATATTCGCTGGATATTACAATTAATCAAAATAGACCTCTCAGCCCGCAGGATTCCGAATTTACCGGCTTCATACGCCTCGTTTAAATATGATAAATTAAATAGATTATTTCTGACGATGGACTTTCAAATATGCATGCAACTTTTTACAAGAGGCTAATGAAAGTCTATATTCGAGTACATAAACTTTTATTATCAACTACAAACAGTCGGGGAACACATATTTATTTGAATTGTTTAACAATTCAGGAACATGAAATTTAAAAAAATGAGTGCATAAGCAAAATAGACCAAATTTCATGATGATGTGATTTGTACAATGTACGTATTCTGATAGATATTACAGTTACCAGTCACTGAAAAAAGTATTTCAGGTTTAGTTCTGTTCAAAATGTTCACTCTTTAAAGGGAACAAAGACAAAAAACTATGATCATAATTCCGGTTGACTAACACTGAGACATTATGAAATACATTTCCAATACATTGGTATGATGTAATTTACATATTTGTAAGCTTAACCATCAAACAATGGTGTATTTTAATTAATGCACCGCGAGGATTGAGTGGAATGTAACCATTTTGAACTAATGGAAGACAACGTAGGAACATACCAACTGTGAGTTCCAGCATCCAGTTACTTTGGGCTTTAATTAAACGAACTAGAGAATATAATTAGGTTTACAGAAATTTGAGCAAAATGTGTGCACGGTTTGTGGTACGTTTCGCACTGAGAATATTGTACATAGTGAAACATGTTGAATTTCTGTACATCCTGATTGGTTCTGTCGATACAACACATACAAAGTATTTGTGATATTTCAAAATTTGAGATTGCAAAGAACGAACTTACAGGCAACAATTTAAAATGCATGTACTAAAACATTATATTCCAAAATACGCGCTATAAACAACGTATTTTTACTGTATGTAATATGCACATGAATATTTGCGTTAGTGATATTTAACATATCAAATATAAATGTGAATTAATACACACACATACATAAAACTCGTCGTACCAATTCAGGTATAAAATTGTACTAAGTTCGTTGGTGTTCCACAATAAATTATATGTTCTGCTATAAATACGTGTTTAATTCTTTATCTAGCTTGTTCACGTGTCAACCTATATAAATTTTAATGTCATTTCTTCAAAGAATGATATTTAATGCACAAATTTACATTTTTAACACGTCGTAAAATATTTAACACCACTTAAATTGTAAAATAAATCAAATTTTAACTATAAACTGTTACCGAGAGATTCACTGTTTATTTAGAATGGACAGAGTTGATGTTTGTGTGGTAGCTTTCATGGCACAGGCTTCTACAGAGCAATATTATCTGTACAGGTACAGAGAATTTCAGAATGCAAGTATCGTATTTCCAACATAAACTTCAGCGATGTCATAATACGGAAGTATAAGATTGATTCTCTATTACACCGTGATAAGATTGTAATGTTAATGTTTTATTTCCATACATCATGATTACACTGGCGGTGATGATGATCATGATTGAACTGGCTATGATAATAATGATGGTACTGCTTCTGATGATGATAATAATTGTATTAGTAATGATGATGATGGTGATGATGATGATGTCGGTGGTGGTGGTGATAATGATTGTACTAGTAGTGATAGTAATGATTGTTCTGGTGTTGATATTGGTGATGACAATAATGATTATGCAGGTGGTAATGATTGTACTGGTGTTGAATATAATAATTGAACTAGTTGTAATGATTATAGTGATTTATAGTGGTGATGATAAAAATGAGAGTACTGGTGGTGATGATGAAGATGATTGTATTGGTGGTGAGGATGGTGATTATACCGGTGGTAATGATGATAATTTGGATTGTACTGACGATGATGATTATACTGGTGCGGCGGTGGTGATGACTGAACAGGTGGTGATGGTAATGATTATTATTGCACTGGTGGTGATGATTGTGATAATGATTATACAGGTAGTGGTGTTGATAATGATTTTATCGGTGGAGATGAAAATGCTTGTAATGACGATGATGATTATGATGATTATACTAGTAATGATGGTGACTAGAATTGTACTGGTGGTGATGACAATGCTTGTACCTGTGAAGATTAAGATTATTAACAATGATGGTGGTTATGATTGTGATTGTACTGGTGGTGATTATGATCATATTGATGTCGATTATGATAATGATTGCGTTGGCGATGTAGATAATGTAATTGTACTGATCGTTGTGGAGGTTAATAAAATAAAATTCAGATGCAAACGCATATTCAAAAGTAAATAAATGTCTTTTAAAATGAAAGGCGTCAGGGGCTTTTGTCATAACTTATCGGCCGTATCACAGTGTCTGTGATCCCGTAAATTAGACGGAATGTAAATTTCTTTTTATCTGTGAATGTATGTATCACAGATCTAATTATCGTTAAAATTCCGTAAAAATTAGAAATGATAGCGACAGCCGGTGAATTGTTGAAATGTGTTACACGATATCAGATGTCCGAATAAATGTTTAACAACTCGTGAATTTATTTTAGTATTCTAAACTCTGCTTTGCAACCACTAGCGGTTTCTCAGTTAACATTAATTCGTGGGTAGTGACACTTTTCCCAAGTGTTTCGTTGTTTTCTATGGTGCATTACTAAAGTTATTTACCTTTGTAGAGCACAGGCTTGGTCAACATTATGTAAGCCCCATTTCCCGCTTTTATTTTAGGGTTTAGCTTGGAGTCAAATGGTTTTCATACTTCGATCATTTAAAATACAAATAAAGCATCATGTAACTTTAAATGAAATAGAACGACATAAATCTACCGGATCTTTTCATTAACATGATCTCAAATATATTCTCTCACATTTTTACATCGGGAAGCGAAAATGTTCAAGAGATATATTTCTTACATAAATAAACTTCAATGTATACAAAATTTGATTACGTTTCGTCACTTGCATGGTATACGACCTAGTGTTGATTTTAAACAGAACCATGATGTACGGACCGGTGATGATTTTAAACAGATCCCCCAACTTCCTGCGCTTAACTAGTACTGGAATCTAAATCTTTTTGGCTACATTTTGTGCTAGATTTTGATGTCTTAAAACTTAATGAAAGACCACTTATGTTGGATTAGTTGTTGATTAAGCACGTAGTTGACAACAAGAACAAATGTTAAAAGCAATTATAGAATGTTATGTTAATCGAGACAGACGGGAAAACGATACACAACAGTTTACAAGCTGGCATTTTACGACTGTAATATCGCTAGCTCAATTACAAAAACTGTGAATACACAAATGCCAATAACCATACGTTTGCTCGAGCGCCCGAGTGTTAACCATAAAGCTGCTTAGAAAATAACCATAAGCTTGCTCAGATCGATATCCATGAGGTGGCTCGAGTGATAACCATTGGGTAGATTGAGTGATAACCATATGTCAGTTTGAGTAAAAACCATATGTCAGTTTGAGTGATAACCATATGTCAGTTTGGGTAATAACTAAGAGCCAGTTTGAGTGATAACCAAGAGCAAGATTGAATGATAACCATAATCCAGTTTGAGTGATAACCATTAGCCAGTTTGAGTGATAACCATTAGCCAGTTTGAGTGATAATCATATGCCAGTTTGAGTGACAACCATAAGTCAGTTTGAGTGATAAACATTAGCCCGTTTGAGTGATAACCATAAGCCAGTTTGAGTGACAACCATATGCCAGTTTGAGTGACTACCATTAGTCAGTTTGAGTGATAACCATATGCCAGTTTGAGTGATAATTATATGTCAGTCTGAGTGATAATCATATGCCACTTTGAGTGACAACCATTAACCAGTTTGAGTGAAACCATATTTCAGTTTGAGTGGTAATCATATTTTAGTTTGTGTGATAACCAAGAGCCAGTTTGAGTGATAATCATATGTTAGTTTGAGTGATTACCATATGCCACGTTGGGTGACAACCATAAGCCAGTTTGCGTGATAACCATGAGCTAATTTGAATAATAACAGTACGGTAATTCGAATGATAACAATGAGGTTAATTTATTACTATGAGTTTGCTCGAGTCATGAGGTCGCTCAAGCTAAACTCGTCAGATTATATAATAACTAATAAAATGGATGCACTAGACGTACCAGAAAGAAATGATCCTATAATTTTTTAAAAAATGAATGTTGTCAATATTATATTGCACTGCAAATTATGAAAAAACAACACGAAGACGATTTATCGTTATGTACGTGTACACAGTACGAGTATGAGTTGGGTCTTTGCTTTACCATTACTTGTACGTCACAAACAAAATACAAACAACTTCACTCTTGTGCAATACCGGACGGGGCGGTGTTTATTTTGGCGACTCAGAAATGAGTAAAGAATATACAAACATTAGGGTTAAAAAGACAACGTATTATGCGTATCATTTAAAAACTCAGAGTGCAAACTGAATGGCTCAGGAACAACCAGAGATTTAACCCTGTGGGAGAAAATGCTCTGGGAACCTGTACCCATGTCAAGTTTCAGATTGCAGAGCATAAGGGGCCACGCTCTTTACAAATGTGAGATTAAAATACAACAGTATGATGAATATCAACGAACGAAATTATTCTAAAAATATAAATGTTAACGAAATTTAACTTGTGGAGAGCTGTCCGGTAGAATGATCAATTACACATCATACCACAGTATTAAAACATTACGCGCACGACTTTTTCGTGCACTATGATAGCTATAAAACACTCTTTGTAATACGCAACGCGAAAAGACACACATTTCACGCAATTGAAATTATTATCAGTACACTACTTATGTATTGTTGTTATTTTCCATCAAGAGGTTACAACAAGGTTTATTTGTTTGGAGTGAAACGAGAGCTTTAAAATTACTTACACTATAATCATTATTATTATTATTACATCTAGTGAATAGAAAAATCTATTTTTCCAATCTCTTTAAAATGCGGATTTTGCAATTATTTAAAATGGGATAGGTATGTAATTTGAAAGTTACATCGATACACATTGTAACATTACATTCCGTCCATATCAGCTTCAGCTAACATTTAGCTTATGATATTAACATAAGCATTGAACAGAAATATGAATGAAGATACAGAGTTGGTTGTAAAACTTTTAAGACAGGAATGTATAAAAACACCGTTCAATCCATTTGTTGTGTGAACCGATACTAGACACGCACGTAAGCCGGCTCATTTTCATTTTAATCCCCATTTTTCATCCATACATCGTCTGTATGTTATAATATAATAGACCAACGGGTGGGCTCGCAATTTTTCTCGCTATGCAAATCCTTTCCTCAACAATTTGATATTCTGTTAAAGGCAAAATGTCAACGAAAAGATCCATCTTGCATATAAATGAACAAGGTCGAACGCCGAAACTCGGCTTATCAAAAGAGAATGAGGATTTTGATATTTTCGCGATTCGAGTTATTGTAGGAGCACTTGGGCGAAGAAAGTCTATTCAATATCGACTGAGTATTCTTAAATTATGAACTGTTTGGGTTATTGATAGCAAGCTGAATATTTTATAGAACAGCATTCATGCGGAGTGTGTTTTGTGTAAAGTTGTTAAGGTCAACAAGTAAAAACTGGAAGGTGGACCGCAGCCATATTGACCGTGAATATAACCAAATGTTTCTGAATGGCGCGTGACGCCACATCGTCTGCTCTAAGAATAGTCAAATAAAACACAATGATGGTCAAGCAAGAGGTATTGGTTCATTTGAACTTAGTAGTGTAAAATAAAATATACATGTATTAACGTCTGGTTAATAATGACCAACTTTACGCGTATTACTTAATGTCTCATACAGAATGTTCAATTCTTTTTAGGGATGGGACCGAATGTTCGAATATTCGTTGGAAAAATTGAATTTTAAGACAGAAATTATTTTTCTTAATTATTTTGCTTTCTACATCTTGATACATAATGAATACACTATGAAGTCGTCAAAAAAATGCAGTATGCATGTTGTACTTATTATTGAGAGATTATTATTGTAAGCACATTATCAATAACCAAATGTGTTTATTCCTAATAGTGCTAAATATTGTATGGAATAAATATGCACTGTGACATGTCTCAGTCAAATTAGATACATAAGTATAAAACAAATACAGGCTATATGTATGGTAAGGACACTTGCAGTCGCGTGTAGAATCCATTTAGTTGCGTAAAAGTACATCAAGTACAATAACACCTCAGTTCATACCCATGCACTTCATGACCGACGTCATGAATTATTCACAATAATTACAAATCTTACAAGTATTGAAAATAAATGTGCCCATACATGGAAACGTGTGTTAAGTAACGTGTGTAGATATTATTGATTATTTAGAAAATGTCATCATTTGTTTTCGATCAATACTTTCATGACTTGGTTATGATCACATTTACCATGATTGTTATTGAAGTTATGCATGTCTGGTGTTGAATTTCCAGTACCTTCCCTTAGATAATGAAGGAGAAAAATTGATTTACGAAAACAAACATCTGAATCATAAACTTGTATCTTTACGCTGTTTGTCTTTTACGACGTATTACTCTAAAACATCATGGTTCATGTATGATGAATACTCATTTACTGAGAATTAGGTAAAAGTGTGATTCTAGATGACTGTTTAATTTGCAAAAATATCCTTACCTGTATTACTCGCATATTTAATCCAGTTTCAGCAGCCAGCTGCTCTCGAATATGACGTGTAGGTTTGGGAGTGGCATTGAATGATGCCTTTAAAATTTCAAGTTGCTTGGCTTTAATCGTAGTTCTTGGACCGCGACGCTTATTACCAGACTTTTCGTTGCCTACACTGTCCTTATTATTATTACTATCATTGTTGTCAAGACTAGAACAATTACTTCCCGGATTGTGGTCCGGTATTTGAGAATCGGGGCAAACTGGGCTTAAACACGAATCAGATAAATGGTCCCTATTTTCGTCTTTGAAGCCCAAATTATCCGAATTTATGTGACTATCTGATAAACTATTTGTGTCGGACTTTGAATCTGTCGATATTTTAGATATTGACAGATTCAAGCCCGCATTTGAACTAGGTATAAGGTTCGTTGTTTCCGTATTATGTACGTTAAGTGATGAGCTGATTTCATTCATCTGATCATTGACGCTTCTTCCTTCAGAATTGGTGAGAAACAGATCTTGTTCACTTGAGTGCGACTCGTCGTGACCTTCATAATCACCGTCATGACTGGGCTGGTCTAAAACGTTCTCAAAATCACCATCATCATCAACATCAGAACCTGAAACAATGATAATTCAAACATCGAGATAGTGTAACTGAAAAAGTTTACATGACATTGCGTTGTAGGATCACATTTGTAACTTTTTGTGCTTGATTTCCGCTACATATGTGAATACATTTGCTACACCTATTACAATGTGATCTATTACGATTGTGGTCTTACATACAGTAGATGGTCAAAGTCCAAAGGTTGTTGATTTTTCAGTACTGAAAAATCAAACCTACTGGTTATGAGCCATGAAAACGGAGTAAAAGATTTAGTGCTTGCTCATACAGACATGCACTTCACATGTCTCTTATTTAGAATACACTTTATTGAGCTTGTGGCCATTTATCGCTCTAAGACCAGACATTATTTTAACTTTAAACTGTATATACAGATGTTTACTTACATAACGGTGAGCGTTGAAGTAAATTTGTCAATCCAACCATGTCATAGAATTTTGTTTATTTTACAATTGTATTGTATTCAAATCGTTCGATTAAACAACATGCCAAATCACCTTGATTACTTCGCTGTTCAAAGAAATAAATTTGAACATGCAGATTTAAAAAAACAAACACAAAATTATCTGCTTTTTTACTTAACAAAAAAACCATCGTTTCAAGACTGTGTACTTGTGTACATAGAGTTAACTCCATAAGTTGTACTAAACAACTAAAAAATGCTCCCCTAACAAAATTCGAACAGTGGAAATAAGCATGCTAAGATTAGACAATGTAGGGACAGTACTGAACAGCACGCGGTCGATGACTAGCAGAAGACATTGTGTTCTTATAATGACAAATTTGTCGATTGATTTTATTTTGCAAACATTATTTTATTATTTCAGATTTCGTGTGTCTATATTTCG
Organism: Lutraria rhynchaena; assembly: GCA_008271625.1. Taxonomy (NCBI): domain Eukaryota; kingdom Metazoa; phylum Mollusca; class Bivalvia; order Venerida; family Mactridae; genus Lutraria; species Lutraria rhynchaena. The sequence continues at coordinate 131,892 of VIBL01000391.1, forward strand.
AATATATGCCATTGATTTAAAAAAAAAGAAGACAAGCGCGGCGGCTGTCGGCTTCACATATTTGCTGAAGCTGTCTCTTATAATTTATTTCATGTTTCAGGAGGTAGAAATCCCTGACAACATCCTAGTCAATACATATGACATTGTTTATGATTTAGCGTGGTAGCCTCAGTCGCTTTAGGAGCTATAAGAGCACTAATAAACATAAATGAACATAACAGGACTTCTCGGTTTTAAAATAAACTGTTTTTCAAAAGTCAAATTAATATGTTGCTTGACATGTGATTGCTTACAGACTTTCGATTCCAAATACGCTTGACATAATTCTATTTTAATAAAATGAGGCGCACATTCTATTAAGATATTTAAAAAAACGAAATGCGCGTATATTTTTCGCTCATAGTACATGCAGTAGCTTCTGCACAAAAATAAATACCTTGCACATTAATAGTTACAATAGTACTGTTGCAAATCAATCACAAGAGTAGGAAAATATTTAAAACAACACAAAGTCAGAGCTTCGACTTGCATTCCGAAACAAACAACTCTGTCACTTCGTCGAATTTCATTCCAAAGCTATGATTAATTAGTTCCGCATTCAATGAAATTAGCTCCGAATTCAATGGCGGATGTTCTTACTAACACACTGTTTCCTCATGTTTCCTTTTACACACTGATCGACTAAGGTATGAAAATTATGATTAATGACTGGTAATGCCTCGGCTTAGAACAATTAATCGACATATTTGCACATTTTCCCGATACTCCAAACATGTGTCATTTATCATTGTTGTAAATACATTGAGATGTGGTGACCTTTCTTTATCCAAAGAACAGAAGACAAACAAACTAAACACTGGCTATGTCAAGAAAACACAGTTACAGGTGCATTCGGTAGAACGCAGAGATACTTTTGAGAAGTTCGAGCCCCGAAGAAGACGCATGTTTCTGGTGACCTTTTTGATAAAGGAACATCATTCAGGTAATTTGTTTCACACCAGGGTCGCGCAGTTACGCCTGGCAGAATTTAACTCGTAAACAAACGTTTAAACACTTGAAGTCTGGTCCACATGGAAAAGTATGAAAGGTTATGCTCCGTAATATTACACAAACTTCATAGTATATATGTGGGTTTCTTTCAAGACGGCGTGATTAATTTAACCAGAAATGATAAAAACATGATCCAAAAGTTCAATTTCGATGTATTGCTAAAAGCATTTCATGAAGAGGAAACTGATCAGAAACGCGCAATGTAGCGTTACCACATAAACCCGCCTAATTCTCAGTAGACGACAAATCTGAGACTCTCAGATAGATTGGCAGACAAACTAATGGCGCCAATACAGGTCAAGCGTTTAGTGAAACGGAACAACTACAACGCATTCCGGGTGTTCAGGAGCTCATAAAAACCATGGAAGAAGTTCATAAATCTTTAGAATTCTTGTTAGTGACAGGAACTATTTTTTCTGTGGCGCAAAGTGATGTATTATGACATTCAGTTTTCCATGAACAGTTGGGAAACAGTTCTTAAACCTGGTAAATTACTGCAAGAAAACGAATAAGGGGCGGCATGAACAATTCTTACAACTCAATTCCTGGTGCCAACCAGCTTAAAGGTGTCGGTAATTGAATTTTTGCCAGTCACTTTGTGTTTAATCATTTCAACAAATAATTCTTAAATGTGATTAATGAGTTTTGTAATAGGTCATGTATCTTTCTCTAGGTAAGTTATAATAAGCTTAATACTAAAATATACACCTGAAGCACCAAAGTCTTTCGTATCATACTCTTATATCAACGAGTTGTTTTATTTCAAATACGCGTAGAAAAAAAACAAATGAAAAAGACACGTGTATAATATGAAATAGGCAAGCCACATGAACATTCAGAAAGAGTACATTCGTCATTTAGAATAATCCTTTCTGAAATTTATTCATTGCAATTAAAGTACATCAACATATAACATAAAAAGGCGTAAGTCTCAGCACATACGAAAAATATTAATATACATGTACATGATATAAATGTATGTATTTGTATTTATTTTATGTATATGCGCGTGCTTGTCCGCTAAAGGTTGCCTAATACTTGGAATTTGGTTTGATTCAAGATTTATCTAAGAGTGCTACATATTGCAACCCCGAAGTTTATCAACAATACTAATGAAATATTAGATGACAAATTTCAACGAATTCCAGTGGCTATACTCTAATATTGTTCTATCCTGATACTCATAAATTGTTCAAATCTGCAAATCTGACATCAATTCGTATCATCGTAAATTACGATTGCTAGTGCAAACTTACGTCTTAATTACGACCTCATATTGACTTGACACTAATATGCCACCGATATTCTTCAGAATGCATTCAAGTTTTTTTTAATGAGTGGGCTGGTATCATGATTGAGAGGGCTTGCAACCAGCATGTAGCTGATTCATTTAGTTGTTTTTATGTCAAATTTGTAACAATTTGTTCGCCTGATTTCACACATTTTTATGGATACTATTCCCTTTTTTCCTTTCATTGTTCATTATTGGATTTCATTCCCACGATCATGAAAGTGTTGAAGACAAATACGAGGCACAAATCTCTAGATTTGTAGCGATATTCGTTCCCAAATCATATTATGACGGCCGCAAATCATATCGGGACTCTTATAATTGGGTTATGACTATTTGAAACAGCCTTAATACGTTTAGCGTTTACAGCTTGTATTTAAAACGTTATATTTGCGACGCCGCTAATTGGATAAGGGACACAGAAAACGTAGTTAAGCCAACAAGCAATTTGAAAAACGAAGCTAAGAACTATTCTACTTGAGTCGATCCGGTGCCAAGCAGAAAAACAATCGCAAATATATTAAACCCAATCCATATTAATTATATACACCAGTAAAATTCAAGCGCATTTCATCGTCATTTTTTTGAGTTATACATGTAAGTATAGTTTACTATGTTTTACATTAAATCTGCATGTATAGAAGTGACAAACTTTTTGAGTATATGATAACGCTATTGTCGTTTGTTGTGTATGTTGTACTCAGTTGTTCATGGAGTATAGTCGGATTTCTGTGGGTGAATAATTTAGCATGATGATAGTAGTTTTTGGAACGGTTTGGATTTATGTTCTTTGGAATAGATTTTCCTGACTCGTTCTTAATCTTCATGAATAGCAAATTCTTCGTTCCTGGGCATTTTGTGGGACTTTTCTGCAAAGTTCTAATGCCGCGAGATTATTCGAGATTTCAGAGAGATTTATTATATTAGCATAAAATCGATGATCAATATTTTTGTTAAAATCCTGTTCAGTAGAGCAGCCATCTCTGTGTAAGATTGTAGTGTTTTAGTGTTTATAAACATTAACTGACATTAGTGTATTAAGCTATAGTCCTGTATAATTTGACATAATTATTTATGCTCATATTACGGCAATAATGTCGTTGTTATTATATATTATATGAAAACTTTTATACATAAGTTTTAGCAATTCTAACGAAACTCAAGAAATGTTTCTTGTATTTGGATATTGGTATCGAATCGTGCAGTGCGCGGATATTAGTCCATCAAACAACCGTTGAATTCTAACAATCGACCTGATGTCCAAAGTCTAATTTCTTAATTCTGATTAAAGTGATACCCAATGGATCAATTTATTTTATCTTGCACTTCATTTGGCGTATCTAAAATTTCTTCGCTTATTTAATTTTTTAAATGGCGTGGCCAGATTTCGATATGGCTGCAGTCGATAACGCGGTGTTGAAGTACGTGTCGACACATTTAATTTGGCACGAATTATGATAACTATCTGAACTGATTTGAGATGTGGTCCTGAATGAATCGTGTCGTCAATGCTTATTTCGTGCGAGTCACTGCAACATAAATCACAGCGAAGTGATGCTAAATATCGGTGGGAAAAGATCGTAATATACGGTAATTTGAACGGTTTTCCATTCTTTTTAATCTTCCGTGTGTTATTTGTATGTAATAGTTCCATTGTTACGTACATCGTCCATGATATCTTTCTACGAGTAAATAAAAAACCGTCAAATATCGAATAAAAAGTATTTCATAAAGCACGAATAGGAATTATGAACAGTACATCTACTTATCGTAAAGTTAAACCGAAGACTCCTTTTGGTCAATTTAAGAATTTATTGTATACTCTGATTTACGTTGGATGCCGCCGTCCAATTTATAAATCAATACTAAACAAATTACATTTGTTCTTCGATTAAATTGATTTCGCCCGAATTATCATTAATTTTAACTTAAAGCCTAGAGAAACTTGGATCGATTATTAAAATGAAATATTTATAAATTGTCTCTGCATACATTTTGTTATATTATAATATGGTATTATGATGTATTCATAACAGGCGGAAAATGTTTATTTCAGCATAAATAGGGTGTCAAGCTGGCTATGCAAATTATCGTTACGCTCTTTATCTGTCCTTTGGGGTTTTAGATTTCCAAACGACCCACCGTTAGTCAGTCGACACCTCTTTATCTTACGGTTATCAAGAAATTAGCATATGCTCATTTATCAAAATGTAATTCTGTAATCTTCCCTGCATTCTACTATGTGTATAAAAATGTTTTCTCGACATGAATGCCTTATCGTTTTGCACAATGGTAGGTCCCCATCGATGCAAGTCGGTGTGCTGTGAGATATACGATGACGTGGAGATAACAAAACGCTATAAGTATCCGAATAGAGGACAGAGTTACATAACGATGTATCGCAATCTCAAGTAATTAATTATGCTGCACAGTTTCGATGCGCCATTAAAGACTGCATTATTCGTTTAGAAAACATGATATTTCTTTTATCTTCAACTGCTATCAACAACTTTTTTTTCAAAATGATTTATTATACGAGCAGTCGTGGTTCATGGGATTTTTATTACACGAAATATCCCACAAACAACTAGTTCCTTTTACAAACGGACAATATTGTCAACCAACGTTGTGTTGATACATGTGACAAATACGTAATGTATATGTAATTACATTTTGTCAGGCATTGTTGGCAGTTGTGTAAAGGGCGACAACTAAAATATATCGTTTGCATAATGCGTACATGTGGAGTTTGTTTTAAAATTGATTAGAAGGTTACTGAACACAGAAATAGAAACAGATATGTGATCACAAGTTAAATGATTAGTTGTGCTTTGTAGATATTAATTCAAATAATTTAAACAACCTATTTGTCCGTCAGGTAATATTAATTGATCTCAACATGGAGTACACATCCAGCTTAATTATCAACGGAGACAATGAACAAAAGTAACAACATTGTGCCGAGTACCTCGATATATTTGATTAGTATAGCATATACAACTATTACTTACCGGCCAATTTGCTTGCGAGATAATCCTCCTTACAAATAAATCTATTTTCATCTAGAATATACAATTCTTCCCCGGTAGAGAGCTCTTTTCTGCACATCATACATGTGAAGCATTTCAAATGGAACACCTTGTTTTTAGCACGCCGAACGAGATCGCTAGGTGATATTCCTTGCAAACACCCAGCACATTTAGTTCCAAATCGCCTGAAATATATTTATGATTAAGTAAACGGTTTGTAGTCAGACCAAGTCCGCTTATATCATTCAATTTATTTGAAAAAATAACAAACTGTAAAAAAATCATACTTTGAGATTACTGAATTAAACATTTTAGAAACAGCACATAACACGTATGCGTATTTATGATGTTTTGGTTTCAGTAACAAGGCTGAGATGTTCATCATCGGTAGTATAGTGTTCTCTACATAGTAATTAATATAGATACAAATAGATATTATTGAGATAGATACTGAATTATATATTTCAGATATAAAAGAAAAGAACGGGTTCTTTGCTACGTGGAAACTCGTGTTGCTTCAGCCTCTGCTGCAGATGATGATGTTGTTGCTACGATTATAAGGTAGCAGTCATGCACACAATACTGGTTTGAATATTGTATTAAAAAGACGTGGCCACGGCAATTTTCATGTTAATGTTATATCAATAATAATAATAATGCCACAACTTGTGTGTGTTTTATTCTTTCGTAGTTATGGTTCCACTTGAGTAATTTATATGGATGATGAATATTTAATGGAACTTGGTATCATTACAATCTAGATAAGCGTTATTTTTAACCTCTCGGAATGACAGCTAATATAATATGGAATCTACTCTAACAAAAAAACGCACAACAAACAAATAAAAGATTCATCACGCTGGCGTCCCAGCTGAGTCGAGCCAGCACGACGAGATTGATAGAACGGGAAACGAGAGTAACACAAGTAGTGACAAAGTGGAAACGTACGTGTGAATCTATTTTAGAATTAATTAACTTTGAATCATTCACTTCAACCTGAGACATCTCGTGAATATATGTATATATATACACACACGAAATAATTATAATTATTCATGTGAATTAAATTTTCATATCAAAGTATATACATGAGTAGTTTACATATATGCACATTTAATATTGTTCAGTACAAAATATAATTCAGTCATAACACATCTTCATGAACGGAATAACATTTAAATAACGTAAAGAATTTATAATTTCAGTCATTTCATTAAAATTGGGTTTGTCGTGGGAGTATTGACAAATATGTGAACTCCTGCTGTCCATTGTTGTATAAAGTTTATGTTGTCAGCACGTGACTGGTATTATCGACATAGAAATCTTCATTGCCACTTTGTTTAAGAATGTCATTAATTATTTAAAATTAACAGAGATCCTATGCCTTGCTCGTCGCCATCGAGTGAGTTATCGATTCATAAAGGGGACCTTTTGATAAATGTTTTATCAATTAATGGGCTAAAGCGGCAGTTTTAATAGCTCCGTTTGTGCGATTTTGTTTCATTAGGTTCAACATCACTGAAGAACCTGATGACAAATTATCACAATACACATTGGAGAAAAACACGCGTATAGAGAGACTTGATCGAATTATCTTTTATTGAAAATGATACTTGTAGTTGCGACGAACACTTATATTTCAAAGGGATGTTATATCCGGCTAACTACCATTCTATAATCAAGTCAATGAAGACATCCATGTATATAAACATACATTATATGAGGTTGTATGCTTTTGTTGAAATTTTAATATAACAAAAACGTGTTCTTTAAAAAGAAGTTAGTTTCCACAAAACCTACATTTTCATTTTCCATTGATGAAGCAGTTTATAAAAATCATTAGTGTTCCCTCTTTAAGATAAATTTTCAAAGCAATCAAGAAGGATGGTCTGAAGACAGGATATATATGTATATGTAGAAAGAAATTAATGTAATATATTCGTAAAGTGCATTATCTTAGTGTACATATGATAAAAGTTCAATCTTGATTTAAATATGAATAAAAATAGAATAAATAAATAATTGAACATCGGATCTAAAACGTTTTGGTAAAAATTGAATACAAATGATATTGCGAGTTTCGTTCAGTTCTATGTGTAGTGGTTAAACAAGTTTCGTTATTAACTAGACAGAAACGCAGTTCGAGCTGATGTTATCCGTTAAACAATACAACATGTTTTATACTCACGTAAAGAAATCAGTTTTACAATATAACTTTCCGTCTCGTGAAAAGCATTTTTCAGCAAGTGTCATATTACAATCAGAACATTGCACACACCGCACGTGCCAAGCTTGATCCAGTACGTTTAATAAAAATCGATCAAAGATCGGCCGGTCACAACCAGCACAGACCTGCATGTCGGACCTCTCGTCACCGACCGCCAGCTTGAATTGTCTTGTGTTACAAAAGTTTATTGAATTAATGAGGATAGTTTAAGTTCCAAGCAAGATTAGAAGCGGCCTGAAGTTTCAACACGCCATACTTATAAACCATCAATCTAACATTCGCGCACTCAAGTTCTTATTAATCTCTCAAAATTCAATATTCTCCGCGGGTTTTACAATAATGCTCACTTTGATGAAAATTATTTTTATAAACAATCGAAGTAATCCGTGCACTTCAGGTTTGATATATCATTACCACTGGATGTGAATCAGTTGAATAAAATATTAATAAGAATGCACGTCCATTTCCTCATAAGAAGGACAAACTAAGACCAGTGTCCAGTAGTTAACGTTCAGTAATGGTCACTTAAGTAGCTTGGCAAATTCAACTACACATGGTCAAAATTCTTGGTTCCGTAGTAACAAATTTTCTCAATTTATTGACAAAGAGTACAGTAAAAATGCGACTTCCAAGACTATCTCGCAAGTGGATGTTTTCTCCAGGTGGGTAGGCATATGTTAATTAGTAGGCGCGGCTTGTACAACTCCGAGAACCAATGAGATAAAAGTTTGACAGGTCCATGAGAAATGTGTACTACATAGCAGCCTGGATTTTTCACTTTCGGTCAACAAAATATCTTGTTTCTTGCTATGAATCAGCTCAAATCACCGCGAATTTTGATCATATGTTGAAAACAAGTGAAGCTGTTCAGAATAGTTCTGAAGAAGTTTAAAACGTATAATATTTTACTTTCAACATTAAATCCTCTGTAATTCTGATTTTCTGTTCTTGTTCGTTTTTATATGAATACAATGGCAAATGGCTGAAATCAGTCATTTTGTGATATTAAATTTATGTTATTTAGTGAACAATATTACATTATTTAGTACAATATCCGAGCATTAATCACGAATTTTTATCATCAGTTATATTAATGTAGGCTAACAATACATGAATGAATGGTATTACACACGACCTAGCATATTTAAATTCATTGACATATTAATATCAAATATTACATTCATATTACTGAATTAGGGTACACGTATATTCAAAAAAAACTTTGTATCGTAAAACCTCTTTAAATATAAGTAGTGTTCAATTCATCCTCTGTATGTTATAGTTGTAACATGTCTATTTCAACATTATGCTGATTTTTATCATTGTGATTTTGACCTTTTGTATAATTAATTACCGCTTGCATTTTGACGACGTACATAATTGTGCAAGTCTTAATGTCTTGTCACATGACGATAATAACACCCATACAATTGATAATGAAATAAATCGCCTCTAGCAATCATGGTGACATATATTTAAATTCTCGTTTGGACCCAATATACCTATTTTAAATACAGCATTTACCATCAATATTTAACAAATAATTCAGTCATAAATAGATGTAAAGTTTCATCAAATTTTCCGGTTTTACGCATGTTTCAACAGCCATGTAGCGGCGAGCATTTAACATGACTAGCTTAGACATCCTTTGACTGGATTCCGTACCCGTCAAAACAATCACTTGGAAGAGTTGTGATTTGGGAGATGCCTCAGATGCAAATATCTTCAAAAAGAGCATGAGCAGTACCTTAGGTTCGAACTCACTAACGCTCGACCAATTAAGCCAAGCAGACAGGCTTAATTCATTACTAGTTATCAATGAACATTTGCAGTATTATCAATACGGCATCCCAGAAGTACTTCTACTATATCATTAGAAAAAGACTAATTTCAATTCAGCAATTTTACAACAGATGTATGGTAAAGTTGTACTTTGATATTAGCTTATTTTACATTTTTTTTTCTTCAGATTGAAGAAGCCCCACTACACAGAAATGTTAAGATCAAAAGGTACATGTTGGTACAGTGTTTGGCCTACTTTCGAGACTTCTGATTGACTTTAATGGCTAATTAATGAAAAGGAACTTGGAATTTTGTTAACATTTGAACATATCTAAAAAAAAGTCCGTACTTACAGTGAATATGTTTAGAAAAAATCTAGACGATTTTCACAAGTTCATAATATAAAATACATGTACACAAATATATAATATTAACAGAGACTGAAGTGGGCTTGATCATACAAAATGATACTTAGTACATTGTACGTAAGAATGAACCATGTCGTATATATATTTAATACAGTATATTAAAGCTGACCAAAGAGGTAAAAGACATTTCTAAACATATGAGAATGTAATTATGAACGCGCAGGATAATTGACCTATATGTCCTGAAGCATTCTTTTTTGTTGCGGTTTATCATTATGAAATTAAACCAATCAGAAAAACCCAAAAGACTAGAGTGCCAAGTAGACACCCTTCTCGACTGTGTACGCTACAATACAAGTAGTACTCGTGTATATTTTGATACAAACAGTACATGCATACATTTCAATACAAACAGTACACGTATATGTATTGTTTGGTATCTGTCCTGTATTTATTCATGTAATTATTTTTTTGTTTTGCTCGGGGGTAAGAGTGGGGCTGGACTTACTAACCTAGTTTATCCCCCCCGGTAGTCTGTGTTCTGTCCTCCATTTTTTGTATGTTCCTATGTTTAAATGTAAACCGTACGTTTGAATATTTCAATACAAACGGTACATGTGTATGTTTTAATACAAATAATACAGGAGTATGTCTTTTGGTTTCAGTCTACCATTTATTTATTTTTGTTTACCCGGAGATAAGTGTGAGCTTGGATCCACTATGTTTCCGAAGTAAACAGTACACTTATATGCGCTAATGCTAACAGTACATGTTTCTGAAAGTCATTAATGAATTATCTGATATGTTGTACATCTGACAAATTTAAGTCTACTATTCAAACGGTATTGCCGTTGAATATGATAGTCTGACTGTGACCAAAGTGTTAAAGATTGAATGCTACATTTCGCTCCACCGTTTCGTTGATTTGGACGATACGTAAATCAGTAAAAATATTAGTACTAAAGATTTTGCCTGATCGTGGCTATATTTTACATTTTATTCCGATTGATCTCAAATACTTGAAAATAAAATGACATTCATTCATTGTATAGATGGTTCCATGACCCATGTCCCTATATTTTAAATTGACAGATACGTGTGAATCTATCTTGTAAAAACATTTACGCTAAATCGTGTACATGTGAATACATTTTATGACAATAGACAATTGTAAAATGTTGATGTTGGAATAATCTGTATTATATTGGATTAAACTATTTTATTCTACACAAAAATCGTCTCGTCATGATGGTAGAGTAAGACATAGTTGATATAAATTCTCACTTTCTATGAATATGCATCAAATACAAAATTTAAACGAAATAGAACATACTGTCATGCTAACATATTTTTATCACTGTATCAATTTCAGAATGACATAATTATTTCATTGATATCGTCAAGTCAACTCACATTCATCAATAAGAATTATTTCTAATCTATATATATTGATCTTCGGAAAATAAAAGTACACATACAACTAGTATTGTTGTAACATTTGTCATTACTTGTCATTACTTTGTTGCGTTTTATGCCCGCGATGTGTTATAAGTAATCCTTCGAATGCTTACAAACAATGCATTCTTTAAATACTTACAAAACAATACATTCTTAAAATACTTACAAAACAATACATTCTTTAAATACTTACAAAACAATACATTCTTTAAATACTTACAAACAATATATTCTTAAAATACTTACAAAACAATACATTCTTTAAATACTTACAAAACAATACATTCTTTAAATACACACAAAACAATACATTCTTAAATACTCACAAAACAATACATTCTTTAAATACTTACAAAACAATGCATTCTTTAAATACTTACAAAACAATACATTCTTTAAATACTTACAAAACAATACATTCTTTGAATACTTACAAAACAATACATTCTTTAAATACTTACAAAACAATGCATTCTTTGAATACTTACAAAACAATACATTCTTTAAATACTTACAAAACGATGCATTCTTTAAATACTTACAAACAATACATTCTTAAAATACTTACAAAACAATACATTCTTTAAATACTTACAAAACAATACATTCTTTAAATACACACAAAACAATACATTCTTAAATACTCACAAAACAATACATTCTTTAAATACTTACAAAACAATACATTCTTAAATACTCACAAAACAATACATTCTTTAAATGCTTACAAAACAATTCATTCTTTAAATGCTTACAAACCAATACATTCTTAAATACTCACAAAACACTGCATTCTTTAAATACTTTCACAATATTGAGGTCCTGGGCATATACTATACTGAGTTGTATTTCATTATACAGGGGAAAGTTATTTATTTCAAGCATAAATATATTAATTAACTCATTAATCTATTTTAGGTGACTATCGAACAATTGATCGAACATTAAAACCAAAATATTTCTGTTACAATTTTGTGCTCAAATTCCTGAAAAATACGTGAATACTTGACATAAGTGATCTATTTATATTTTGATATTGACTATTTCGGTATAAACCACGTATTCATATTACGCATTAAACACTTAAGAAATCTGAAATAGTTTTTGAAGCACGTGGTGAATATAATAAAACTTATTCGATAATTAACGCTTTATTGCTCGAAAAACTTGGGTGCGCGGGTAAAATGATTGTCCTTGGAGATAAGTCCAAGCTGTTACTAGGAAATTGATCCAGATTCTTTATTTATCTCCACCTGGTGTTTAATGATATGTACAGTTTTCCTCAGGTACGTTTTTCTGATCTTTTTAATTTTCAGAAATACCAACCCCTGATATGATCAATGATTTACATTGTGGGTCAGCCACAGATAAAGAAATGCCGGGTCTTGTGAGAGCCATATCATGAAATTAATATGACAGAATATGAATATCATATTCTTGCGCTCTGTCACTCTTGAAAATTATTTTACTCGTCTTGTCTTAAACTCCTGTGTAAGACAGCTGGTTATAGCCAAAGGTGTTAACATTCCGACCTAGTCGACGCACACATACTGCTAGAATATCGTGAAGACCCTCTTTAGTGTCGACAGAGGGGTATTTATTTCATTATATGCTATGATTTCATTTGCACGTGTGCATTTAATATATTCATCGAAATTAAAGTCAAGTACAAACTTGAATTATCACATCAGTCTCTTAGAACATTTATGATACAGAAATATTAATACAAGCATTATATAGAAGAGAAAAATCACATAGCAAAACAAATCATGAAGTGTGAAATATATTTGTTATATAACAATGATAAAAAAGGCTTTAAACGATCCGGTATGATTAAATCTATTATGCAGAAGTAGAGAGTAACTGTGTACATCCCCATGTTAAATTGTTTGTTAAAATGGACAAATGTCTTGACCTGTGCTAATTATTTTTTGTTCGTGTTGAACAATTCCAAATATAAAGATTGTTCAGAAACCGACTCCAGATCGTTGAAATAAATCTAGAATAACGCTTCACAAAGAGAACTTGGAAAAACTAGTTTCCGACCACCCTGTAAACATGCGCCGTGCTGTTTGTACCTTTATCGACTCAAAAACGTGTTTAGAACACATTGTATCAAACAATTTATATATTCATTGATCTTATCATACGATTTATCGATAATCGCCATTGCCTTATCGGTATTACCGAAATTTCGCAAGTATACGCGAATGGAAGCAGCACCGTACAAGCTATGTTATCTCTGGGTTAACAATTATGTATGACGTAATTGGAGAGATTAACACCAGCCCGAGCTTTAGCAGTTTTATCCCGATCTCCTGAAAAAAAGTGCACTAGTAAGTGTCTAGATTCGCTCAGATTTTACACCTCCACCGTAGACACATTCTGCACATAATTGTTTGCATATAATTATATAATGAAGTTTTATTCACTAGGTTTAACGACGTTTTTCTACATTGTTTCAGTTATATACGGCGACCGGTTCCCCTAACCAGATTTCCTGGACTGTATTATAACCAGAACAAACTTATCCTTCCACCAGAAGTCAGCAACTTCACGACATATGGAGGTACATCGACATTTTTGTCAAATTTTCATGGAAGGATATAACCTGATGCGACCGGAAGTTGAATCAGGATCTCCGTGTTACAAGTCCAGCGCACTAACCTCTTGACCACGGTCGTGGCATTTAAAGAAGTACATAAGAAGCCTACTTAATATAACTAACTTAATTATAATGCTGAAAAATGCTAAAAAGAATCCAAATATGATTTCGTAGTACAGTAAAATAGATGCAACACAGGTCCGTAAATTATTTGTGTGAGAGATACATGTAACTCACACTGAAGGTATGTGTCTAAAATTGAAAATAAAAAGTTATTTTACATGCGTTATAAACTAACCCTGAGTCATTCTAACCCTGATTCAGCTAGTCATTCTAACCCTGATTCAGCTAGTCATTCTAACCCTGATTCAGCTAGTCATTCTAACCCTGATTCAGCTAGTCATTCTCACCTGAGTCAGCTAGTCATTCTCACCTGAGTCAGCTAGTCATTCTCACCTGAGTCAGCTAGTCATTCTCACCTGAGTCAGCTAGTCATTCTCACCTGATTCAGCTAGTCATTCTCACCATGCTACAGCTAGTCATTCCCACCTGATTCAGCTAGTCATTCTAACCCTGACTCAGCTAGTCATTCTCAACTCTGATTCAGCTAGTCATTCTAACCCTGACTCAGCTAGTCATTCTCAACTCTGATTCAGCTAGTCATTCTAACCCTGACTCAGCTAGTCATTCTCAACTCTGACTCAGCTAGTCATTCTAACCCTGACTCAGCTAGTCATTCTCAACTCTGATTCAGCTAGTCATTCTAACCCTGACTCAGCTAGTCATTCTAACCCTGACTCAGCTAGTCATTCTCACCTGATTCAGCTAGTCATTCTAACCCTGATTCAGCTAGTCATTATCACCCTGACTCAGCTAGTCATTCTAACCCTGACTCAGCTAGTCATTCTCACCTGAGTCAGCTAGTCATTCTAACCCTGACTCAGCTAGTCATTCTAACCCTGACTCAGCTAGTCATTCTCACCTGAGTCAGCTAGTCATTCTAACACTGACTCAACTAGTCATTCTCACCATGCTACAGCTTGCCATTCTTATCTCTGATTCAGCTAGTCATTCTCAGCATTGCCGCTAGTCATTTTGTATTTCATTATTGTCCTGAATTAGTGCTTTAATAGCTTACATGTTGTCGAAAAACTTTGACAGGCAATATCAAAGGTATGCAACTGAAATATATTTATCTCGATAATAAAATATATTTCTGTCAGTGTAAAAAAACTTTTGTATTCAAACTGTACTAAAACAAGGCCAATGAATGAATATGTATTGTATTTGGTGACTTGTCCTGTTTTTAAATTATAAATACGTAGATTGTTTTCAAAATTCACATATTGTTTTTTTCAAAATTATTGTTCACTATGCCTGTAAATGTTCACCATTTTATGCATACATATACCCTCTGCTTGTTACGTTTATATTTTCTTATTCTTATTATCAAGAATGATTTTCAGACTATAAGCAACGTCTGTTATTCATAAACATTGAATATTTTACAGCAAACAAGTAAAGATGTTATTGTCATTTTTCATTATCATCCCTCACGATTTTCACCTTGGCTTTAGGCACATTTAATGTAGAAAAGTAAGTATTAACACTTTGATGCTACATCTTAACACATCCGTAGCCGTTGTTAAATCCTGTATAGCGTGTGCACAGTGCCATCCAATGTAAACATAACAATTCTCCTGTCAGGAGATAACCAAGTTGATTACGGTCTAGAAAGGGTCGATATTATATTTGTTGATGACTATTTATTGTTACTGTGTTTGACAGGTGTAACGGACTGTGCTTCCTCCACTCCGCTTCTGATAACTTTCTCCTTACTAAACACTCAATGACATGAAACTCATGCAATGGCTGAAAAATAAATTTCGAATCAGAACTATAATCACGATTACTTAAATGGGAAACTTTTACAAGGTAAAAGGATGTAGATCACGTTTTGTGTCTTCGTGTCTTGCATCATCTATCACGCGATCTCTGAATAAACGTTCAAACAAAACATGGTAATACTCTTCTAAGATAAAAAAATGTGAAATCTTGATACATGCTATAATTGTTTCCTTTCTTTCAAAATCATCACCATTTTATTTCAACCTTCAATAATCTTGTTTTAACTTCTTGATGATAAAATAATAACCCAAGCACTAACAAACAGGAAATTAAATATTTTTTATTTACTAATGTAATATAAAATGTTCTGACTTGAAGTGATGGTCAAAACTATTGTTGACAAACGTGCTATTTTTATTTAATGAAATCTATGTATGAATATGTTTATATTATTCTTGATGACATAGATAGAAGACTGTATGTCCACAATATTTACAATAATTCTCATTTGCTTTACTTTTATTAAACAAAACACGTAATCATTATGCACGATCAAACATTAGAAAAAATGACAAACAGTGAAAAGATCATTCAAACTTTACGATTTGTTATTACAAAATAACAAGAGATTTTCGCTATTAATACAGTTATAACTGTCCCTAATTTATTTGAACTAATTTCAATTTCATAAAATATATAATGTGATCAAATCGTACGGTAATGTATTTCATTAAATAATGTTCATACGGCTCTGATTAGCTTAGAATTGGAACTTCCTGCAACTTGTGTCGTTGGACCTTATACACTGAAAGTAGATAGATCTCACTTTTTAGGTACATTCAAAACATTTCGTAACATTACAGTTCTGTATAGTTTTTATATAACACGTCCAGGACTGTTTAATTTAAACATTTCAAGTAGTATAACAATGCCAAGGTCGATTTACGGATAAAATATTCCATTTTACAAACAAAATTAAAGGTTTCATTTCGTAAAAACATGCATTTAATTCGAACAAACTGTCTTCACGAATTATGTTCTTTCTCGAGAAGTCCTGTTCATAGTATTTAACCTCATTCGTGAACTTAGTTTACTTGAACAATGTACATGTATCTATTTTCATGTTTTGTATTTCTATTACATTCAAGATCAATTCTTTCTGGCTATTTTTCTTAAACGTTGTATAATTCATATTACTGTACATATATTCATTTCCTTAAGAAGAAACTGCTATGTTGACGTGTTAAAGGAGATAGCCAGTTGTTATTTATGTAGTCTAATAAATTTTACGTAAAATCCTGTGTGATGCAGTAGACGACAGATTTATACAGTGCTTTTTGCAGTCTCACAATTTTCTAGGAAATAGAAAGAAAATGCCAACATTTAACACGCAAATAGGCCACCAGAGGTCAAAGTTATATTCACTAATTCAACACAGCTTCCGACAATTGGGGAGACGGTTTATAATTAGCGAGTGACTTTCAAAGTAACGGGTAATATCAGGGTGTTGCCGCGAAACAATTATTGTAACAGATCGATATGATATGAGGAGGGATGAACAGCATATATAACATGACTGGAGAAATACGTGACCAAGTCTCACAGTGAAGCCGACAAAGAGCGGAAACATTCAGTCTTTGTTTTGGGTAGGCGCTTGTCGATAACTTCTGTTCCGGAAGTTATGCGGTTTCTATTTCCCAGCAGGAATTTTGATGGAATGTCGGCTGGGTTAGACAGGACGCTAAAGTATAAAAGAACGCAAAATCTGCTTCCGGCTTGCAAGCGTGTCTGACCGAACACTGACTGATGCATTCACTAAAATAAAATCTATTCCGTTCCTGAGGATCGCGGTTCTTTTTGTTTTGGTAAAATCTGAGTGTGAATATGCAAGATAGCATAAACCATCTATTCTGTATCTATTTTCTTTGGCTCATTCAGTTTATGTGAATGTTTTTTTTAAATAAGGATATGTAATATCAACTGGATGTATGCATTTTGCTGACGCAGGTCAATAAACTTTAATAAAAACATAGAATAATATTATTACTGTAATTTTCATGACCAATAATCGTTATACTAGTAGTTGACAGAAAAGAGTTTTACAACCCAATCACATATGATCGGTTGAAAAAGTAAAGTTTTGTAACCCAATCACACATGTAGCTGACAGGATATTGTTGTTAAACCCAATGATACAAACTTGTCTGAACAATCTAGGACCGAAACAGTTCTTTGTGTTTTATCAATTTATTTTAAACGAGTTCTTTTAAAAGAGTTGTTCTATATGAATATTTAAGATACCCATTACTGTTCCAATCATATTGTTTTCCTTTCACACTCACAAAGTTTAAAATTAATGTTAAGAAGCATATTTTGTCAAAACAAATAAACCTCAAAGCTTGGAGGCTTGTATCAATAAGGTATTTTAAATTCATAGCCACATTGTAAACACTTGTTCACTATCATAAACATTTCGCAGACGTTAAAATTAATTGTAAAACAATTAAAGGGGACATGCGAGTGCATAAGCAAACCGCATTTCAGCCAAACTTCAATTAAGACGTCATATTTCAGAGACAATGTTTGAAGGATATTCTAAACTTTATGTCACTATATAGCGATAACTGGGTTCTATTTCTATATTATACACGATTATGTACATTTATTAAATTCTTCATGGTCTACACTTCATGCAATAACAAATCAACCATTTAATAGCTTGTAAAAATCTATTCATACTCGTACGTTTCGCGTCCGTTATTTTTATGAAGATGCCACGCATTACTTTGGATAACTACACATCGTCGGAAAAACAATTTCGATACAAATTTGAAAAAGAATTCCATTATCTAAATTCAATACGCTCTTTGTGTTAGACTTTGTCAAATTATTTATTATTTACGATCGGGTTAAGTTAGAAGCATAACAGTCGAGGTGTTGTAATTAACTAATGTTATACAGATACAGCATATAACTTCATTTTTGACAAAAATGGGCAGTTTTGGAATCACGAAGAGGCTAAAACGTCTAACCCATTTTGAGTTACAGTCAGATCCACAAACGTAAAACTTATCGGCAAATGATATTTCAAATACTGTACCACGTGAGCAAATGCAAGATGGTGTGATGTCTAGTGGAATGGAAAATGTAAAATTGTTATAAATGTTTAAACGATTCAAATCAGATTTTTTAACTGATGTAAGTATTTCTTATTTCAAATGTAGGCGCACAAATCAAATTTCTGATGCAATAAAGGCACCAGTGCCTTACTGCCCTGTCCCGCCCAACTTACCGAAATTTGTTGCGAATTGATACCGAAAATCCAGAACGAAATTCGCTGTATTCGTAGCCTTTTTATTCGGTGAACTTTGGTTTGACAGATTTTGAAACGACCATGCAACGAACATATAACGAGCTTGCACCGATTATGTCGAATGGCCAGCGTTATTTCTCCGAACTATGCCGACTTTGGTTCCGAAACTTCAACGAACCCCTGCCGTTGGAGTAACGACTATTCCGAACGCGCCACGTACGCCCTCCAAATAAACCGAACGTTTAACAAATCCCAAACGAATCACATGTGACATGCGATCGAATATCCCGAATGTTCGCGAAATTTCTCAACGAATTATCTGCATGTTCACTGCTTGTAATCAGTGTTCCGGTTGACTTCACAGCTGAAACATCTACTACTACTACAGAATTACTACAGTACTGCAGAACTGCAATTCTAGAATAGCAAGGCGAGGAAGAGGACGGCAGTAAGTCTGCCGGTAAGGAGGGAACACCTCCACCATCCGATGGCTCCAGGTCTTCTTCTGTAGTCTCGGTGACATCCCAGCGGACGGCAGCCGCAGCTAAAATCACAAAGCCGATGTCAACTTCACATAGTCCCAACAGCTGGAGAAGGCGATGGTGGAGTTTGTGAGTGTCCGAAGTTGCTTTATCTCTCTATTTATGGGTGGTTCCAGCACTTAAATATTCTTTTTCTTTTTTAGCCCTTTCTTCTTCTTTTATGACTTCAACAACAGCTCGTGCAATTGCAAATATTTCATTTTAGTGTTGGAGGGCTCCTATCAGTCTCTGTCTCAGTTCGATTAGGAGGTTTGACAAATCCATTTGTAAAGCACAGCATCTGCGAGTAGTATGAAGCTATCACCCAAAACGCACGAATCATATAGGGAAACCCCGTTGGAAAGTTGGGCAAAAGTAATGTCGCTCTGAAGTCGGGGAAGATAAGGTACGGAATCGATTTAAACGACCGGCCATCGTGCTCAGGTTGTCATTTTCGGAGTAGCATCTTTTTTGGATTAGCGGATCGTTGGCGTTTCGTTGGCCTTGTCGGCCAGATCGGTGTGTTGACGCACCCTCATCGGAATGAAAGCGGTAATAATTCGTTGTGAACACGACGAATTGTCCGAACAAGGATTCGTTGCGATTTTCACTTGAGATACTTGTACCGGACTTCTCTTTATTCCTATTTCAACACTTAGCTTTGTAAAGTTTTAACTAAACATACAGATAGTGTATTTACAGGATGAAAATTTCCTTGTTCTCCGTGAATATAAGGAATAAGACCAAATACGTGTATCGTTTACTGACATAGACCGACGCGTATGGTATGGAGTTTAATATTACCGAATGTAAACAGCTTGTCTCTCCAGTTTTTGCCAGCCTGTTTTCTTTTAGCCAGTCTTTAAAAGGGGGAATTGAGTCACAAGTTTTTATTTAACCACGAGATAAGAGATTTATGCATGTACATAGACTGCCACTTGCGTATTTACCCGAAAGGAGATAATACAACAAGTTGAACTTATCATTTAAAGGATTTGTGTATTTATTTATGTCATTAACATAAATAAACAACTCAATGGACTTAAACATCATCATTTTTTGTCATTATGTAAAATCAGGATCCACACTGTTCGCTGCCCAGTCAGTAGGTATATGTTCAAGCAGCCAACAATGTGGACTTTGATCAGCCTGCACGGTTGAGCGCCGGCTGATCTGGGACCACGCTGGCCGCACAGGCCTTATAATACAGCTCTCCAAGGGTGAAGATTTTCAACTTTTCACAGAATATTTACATTTACATTGTCTTGCGTTAAAGAATGCGTATCTAATTTGATTTTAGTTCAGTTATTCCAGTGTGTTGAAACAATAAATTCGTAAATCATGAATATTTCAATTCTAGTTTATGTTAATACGCACCCAGTTCACATCCCCCCTCAATTATAAGATTTAAGTACCACATTATTAACTCAAACTAGTGACAAATATTAAGAACCAAAAGCAGCTTGTTAAAAGTTGAATCTGGAACTAAATTCGTTCATAGAATAAGTAACCGCTGTACAATTTTCAAAATCTAGTTTTATAATATCAATTTTGTTTCTCAAATGAATTTCCTAATGGTTCGAAAAATGCAGGTATGCATACAAACGAAGCTGTATTCATTAAACTCTATAAATGTATATGTGTTCTTGTGACCTCCCAATTGAAGTTATGCGCTTCTGGAATTAAGGTGACTACTAGCTTCTATATTCATTATGCAAAAGGTGGATGGTGTATTGTTAGGTTAAATCAAACTGTCACATGACATATCAATGTTAACAAAGTTCAAAACAAAGTCTACTCACAGAAAAACGTACTCGATTGACTGAAAGCGATTCGGAGTTATTCCATACCATTTCATAATATTGAACAGCTACTTACTTTTAAATTATAAACATTCTGGTTGACTGCATAATTATGTAATGCCAAGTGACTGTTAAACTTGTGACTTTTTTTTCATGACGTCAAAGATTATTTCAAATCAAATGTTGACACATTATGATTCCATTAATTTGAGTTAAATCTAATATTTGCTCTCATTAAAAAGATTACAAGGTTTTTTTTCAGAGGTATGGGAAGAGGCCTTTTTCTTAAATGTGGGGAAAAACAACACGGTATTTTTGCAAAAAGAGGAAGAATAAACTTAGTGTAAACTAAATTTTAGGAGAAAACTGCATGATTTTGAAGATTTTTTTCATGAGGGGAAGACGTCTATAAACAATCCCTGCTGTTGAAGGATAAAAGGATTATACAACTAAATCGATTATTTTTCTAGATTTGATCGGTCATAATATGCAATTATATGTAAAATATAACTGTAATTATATGTAAAATATAACTGTAATTATATGTAAAATATAACTGTAATCATATATAAAATATAACTGTAATTATATTATGGTAAAATATAACTGTAATTATATTATGGTAAAATATAACTGTAATTATATTATGGTAAAATATAACTGTAATTATATTATGGTAAAATATAACTGTAATTATATTATGGTAAAATATAACTGTAATTATATTATGGTAAAATATAACTGTAATTATATATAAAATATAACTGTAATTATATTATGGTAAAATATAACTATAATTATATTATGGTAAAATATAACTGTAATTATATGTAAAATATAACTGTAATTATATTATGGTAAAATATAACTATAATTATATTATGGTAAAATATAACTGTAATTATATGTAAAATATAACTGTAATTATATTATGGTAAAATATAACTGTAATTATATATAAAATATAACTGTAATTATATATAAAATATAACTGTAATTATATTATGGTAAAATATAACTGTAATTATATTATGGTAAAATATAACTGTAATTATATTATGGTAAAATATAACTGTAATTATATTATGGTAAAATATAACTGTAATTATATTATGGTAAAATATAACTGTAATTATATTATGGTAAAATATAACTGTAATTATCGAATTACGTTTTGTTGCGTCAGTTTTATTTGACCTAACAGGACATCATACATTACTTACATACAGAATCTAGATAACTCGAAAGGAATTAGCTGTTTTATTGATTGGTCATAGATAGAATTTAACATTCGCGGTCATTATTTATTGAATTTATATTTTATAAACTCGTCATCTTATACCGATAAAAACTAGGCAAAACCTCGTTTTGTCGTTTTAATATTATTCCTTTAATAAATCCAACAATGAAAGTAATGACCTTTCATGTAAGATCCATTCATATTTCTAATCTTCAGATACAAAACCTTAATTACTTGTTAACATAAAACTGTTTACTTTCTTCTTGGTTAAAGTAGTGACAAGGGAATTTTCTATCACACCCCGTGTCTGTAAAATCGATTGTTTACAGGGGAAACTAATAGAGGATTGCATTTTGGGATATTTAAATGGCGAACGCGCGTGCGATATCAGCATATCTTCGCGCGAAATAAATTATGCTGACACCGATTCGTGCGTCTCATGTGGTGAAATTGGAGTGCAATGGTTACAAGAGCATAATTACACTTTGGGTTATTACTATTTACAAGTCTTAGTTGATTTCGTAAAAACATTCACGCCTGTTTTGTTAGTGGTTATAAACACTACCAGAGGTTTTATCACTTATTCCGTGTGTTTAATTATAATGTGTATTTCAAAGTGTTTTGCTATCCATCATGCCATAATGTATCAATATAGAGGTACTGATGTATCTATCTACAGGTACTTATGTATCTATCTACAGGTACTTATGTATCTATCTACAAGTACTGATGTATCTATCTACAAGTACTGATGTATCTATCTACAAGTACTGATGTATCTATCTTGAGGTACTTATGTATCCATCTACAGGTACTGATGTATCTACCTTGAGGTACTGATGTATCTATCTTGAGGTACTGATGTATCTACCTTGAGGTACTGATGCATCCATCTACATGTACTGATGTATCTATCTTGAGGTACTGATGTATCTATCTTGAGGTACTGATGTATCGATCTTGAGGTACTGATGTATCCATCTATATGCACTGATGTATCTATTTTGAGGTACTGATGTATCTATCTTGAGGTACAGATGTATCTATCTTGAGTTACAGATGTATCTATCTTGAGGTACTGATGTATCCATCTAGAGGTACTGATGTATCTATCTTGAGGTACTGATGTATCTATCTACAGGTACTGATGTATCCATCTACATGTACTGATGTATCTATCTACAGGTACTGATGTATCCATCTACAGGTACTGATGTATCCATCTACATGTACTGATGTATCTATCTTGAGGTACTGATGTATCTATCTACAGGTACTGATGTATCCATCTACATGTACTGATGTATCTATCTTGAGGTACTGATGTATCCATCTACAGGTACTGGTGTATCTATCTTGAGGTACTGATGTGTCCATCTAGCGATACAGATGCGGAAAATAATTGACTCATTGTATTTTTTTTAGCATTTTTTTAGCAAAACGGTAACATAACCAACAATCGATATAGCCATTTTGTTGCTGAATAATTCCAACAATTAATGTGCATTTGTTTTGCAAATAAGACTTCTCGACTGAATAGACGTTATGAAAATGCAATAAAAATGTTAAATATGTTATTAAGCTGTCATTATATGTTTATTATAGTAAATGATACCTCATTTTTTCTATCAATATTTCACGAAAAAGTCTCGTGTCACGGATGAGAACTTCGTCTATTACGTTATTAGCTTATAAACGTGGAATTAAATACGAATTGTACCGACACTCGCACGCGAATCGAATGCTTACCAGGAATGAGCATTATGCGGAGTATGGAATTATGGGTGATACGATAATGTTCCTTACACGCGATCTCGTTTCTATAAGGTCTCCCGAGAATGACATGTTTGAACAAGAAAATTATTATAATTCGTGGCATTACGTTCGTAAATGATGCGATAATAGTTAAGTGTCATGGCACTATGAAGTTGACTGAACGCAATTTTCTGAAAAATGCTCTCCAGATTTCAAAATTCAAACTTTTAAGCCACAATGACGAAACTTTAAATCACAATAACTTTTTTCGTGGATTTAGTTCTTAATCTGTCAGCAATAACAAAATTGTATAATCCATTTCCGAAAAGTTCATCGTCAATCAGAAGCCGTGTCACAAATATCCAGCACTTCAAAATAAATTATGGTTCGTCCGCATTTAAGAATTCACAACAAGTTCACCTTGTGTGATTTTAAGTTTCCTTATTTTACTTACTTATACCTTTTTCGAACAAATATCAACTGTATACATTGAAATATTTCTGTAAGAAATATGCAAATACAACAGGACCGATTTCGCAAACTGTCTTAACGCGAATATCTAAGTCTCTTACTCACTTCACGTCATTATTACACAATGCATGTAAAATGTTCTTTTATCAACTTGAGTCCATTCCTTGAAACAATTGTAGGCATTCATTTGACTAAATGATTACCGCGGATTTAAGGTTCGTAAATTGTTGATTGAAACTTAATATTTCTGACACAATGAAAAACTTCGAGACGACGCTTTGTCTTAACTGATTGAATTTCCAATGTACAAAGAGTGGGAAAACTAGTACTTCCAGTTTTGTTCGACATAATTGAAAATTTGTAAGACAGCGAGTTGATCATAAAGAGACTCGTTTGTACTTTATGTATATTCTGATCAACAAACTAACCAAAATTATTAGTAGAACAAAATGAATGTAATATCTAATTGATTAAACCAATATTATAACTCGTACACTTCCTACTGCAACACATTTCACTTGGAATATTTTTAAATATCTGTGGGATGTATTCAATAATGCAGAGTTGCCCACTTATATGTAAGTAACAAGGATTTACAATATTTCAGAAAAGTCGCGTCATTCTATGCAGTGCGCGTTTCATTGTCAAATTAAGGACATGTGTCCTTGTCAGAAACATAAATTGATCACTATTGTATTACTGTACCAAACAAAAATAAGTGACAACTTTGTCAATAGTTGCTTGGATAAGTTGCTATAGATAAGACGGATGAGACTGACTCGTATATCATGTGACCTATACCACGTGAATTGATAATGCGTCATGTCATAGTTATTTCGTCTGGTAAACATGTATAACATGATAAACCTATTTATTGCTGTGATCATAGTACGGTGTCTACTGTAGCACGTGTAAAGGACGTAAAACGGACAGACTGAACACGTTGGGACATTTGTACAAATGTGTACAAACTTAATATTATACGGAGTGTTATCTGAGTTCTTGTAGACTACATAATGAATATCAAGCTGCAGATGCGGACCAGGAGGTCAACTTGCACTGGTCAACGTTATGAATGCGGTATTTCCTAGTAATCTGTACTAACAATTTTATATTTTTTAGCGAAAATGAATACCCAGTATCAGTTAAGTGTACACACGATGTATTAATGTAGTAACGTTATTTAAATAAGCGAGAGTTTGAGTAACAAAAGTGTATAATACAAATGCTGCTATTTTGTGTTACATTATAGAATGATCTCACAAAAATAACAGTCAACTGTGTACAATTTGCATGGTATGTCGATATAAAATGTCATTTTATGCCTTGAGCCTGTAGCGTGGAAATTAACTCTAGACAAGTCCCATAGCTACATCCCTTATACTTAATTCACGTAAATCAATGTGAGACTGTAAACTTGGACAGAAATTCATTCCAAGATATTGCGATTGAGAATAAATGAGATCTTAAAGGCAGATAATGGCCACAACCCGTAACTTGGGAATACCGAAGAAAATCCCAAAATGTAATAAATTACGAAAAACGCTCGACCCTTATACTGTAATAAAACTGGGCTGTAGTAACTTTCTACTAATTATAGGCCTAGCGTCAGAGTCATAGTCTGATAGGAAATTACGAACGTAATATGACATTTTCTACCCTTCAACCATTGCTCATGAGTAATTTAAAATGAGAAATATTTAGTTTGATATGTAGAAAAGAAAATCTATGACACAAAAGTCACCACTCTAAATATTTATTTATAAAGGCAGATGGTGGAAAGTCGGTTGTACATTTAATACATCGAGGCATAATACCACAAACATAACAATTATTTAATAAGAAAATAATAAAATAAGCTTCTTTGATAAACTTTAATAAAAAAAATTCTCAACACACACAACAAACATTCATGACATTATAAAACTTATGACCATCCTGACACATAATGTTTTAAATTAATGATAAGCCATGACACATGACATTAAATTCTGATGACGAGTTATGATACAAAACCATTATAAAACATTATAAAACTGATGACAAACTATTACACATAACATTATAAAACTGATGACAAACCATTACACATAACATTATAAAACTGATGACAAACCATTACACATAACATTATAAACTGATGACAAACCATTACACATAACATTATAAAACTGATGACAAACCATTACACATAACATTATAAAACTGATGACAAATCATTACACATAACATTATAAACTGATGACAAACAATTTCACATAACATTATAAACTGATGTTAAACCATGACACATAACAATATAAATCTGATGATGAGCTACGACACATAACATTTTAAAACTGACCACAAGTCATGTCACTTAACATTATAAAATTGATGACCGCCGTAACACATAATATCATATAGCTGATGACACATAACATTGCATAAAATCCACCCATAGAAATTCAACCATATTTAAATACGGGATCGTACTGTCGATGCTTCCATCAATTTTCGTTAGTTTGACGTTAAAGTCAGCTTGTCAGAATGTACAGATATGCAAGATTCCGTCCCTGCATAAACATGTTAATTGTTCAATCAGCTGAACCATAAAGATGGTTTCTCAATGAAGTACTGAATGACGGTGCGGAATGAATCGCTCGAGTAAGACATAGGGAGGATGCAATAATTTCCTGTCTGACCAAAGTAGAAAAAAAGATGTCAGTTTCCAGTTAAGCACAAACTTGAAACATTGAATTCTCCACGAGGTATACAGCTTCATTTATTACATTATCTATTCAACATAGATTTTTCTATTTCCGAAATTCCACATGAAAACCCTTTCACTAGTCTTTCAGTTGAGAGTCGTCAGTCTCGTTATAAAATTAAGGCTAAATTCGGAAGCAATAAGATGTTGAAACCCAATTAGTAACAATTAGGAGAGTTGATGAAGCCTCCACGATCTCTTAACTGTTGTTAAATGTCTGATGATGAAATGAAAGAATTGAGCTTCCCATTAATTAGGAAACATAGCTTGGAGGGTTAACTGCTTTCAAGTCTTGCTCGTCTATTTGATTAATACGAGAGTTCTCCTGAGGTTTTGGACGGTCTTGAGTAGCAGCAAACGTCGAACAGACATCTTGAACACATCATAAACGAAAGCTAGAACTTTGTATTTCATTCTTTGGTATGCGAAACTTACATCTTACGTAGTTTTAAACGAACATAAAACTGGACTGGACGTGCTAATTTTTTACATTATATGAATATGTAATATGAATTCAGTTCACTATATTTATATTACATAGGGTTATTTCATTGCAAAAGTTTACAATAAGTGTAAAATTCAAATTCAATATTACCTATTTCAACATTACGACCTTTTACTACAGTGACGTCATTATACGAAACGCAGAGGTGAAGTTAAAAAGTCTTGTCCCTTTTTAAGTAAATCCTAACTAAAATAATAGGCTTAAACAACTATTCCTGTATAATCTTCAAATCACCAATATTAGCATGTTGCAGGAGGAATGTTAACAATAAATGTAGAATATGTAGAATAATTGATACCAATGGTCTGCGTAAACATATTTGCATTTTGCAACTTCTCTACTTCAAATCATCTAAGTGATGCAGAAGAGACATTTTGACAATTTCTCTAATCAGATACGCTATGATCGATGATGTCGCCCGGGTAATCCCGTTTATCTACGGCAATGCCGCTTATATCATCTCTACGGATCGTTTCTATCGTTGATCACACGGATTTGCATTTCAAGCATCTGAACTACAAAGAATATCGTTATCTCATGCTTCCGGTTGACAGGGAATTAACAATGGCGACCAAAAGACGATCAATTCCTGATGTTTTGTCCAAACAGACAAATACAGAGCCTATGAATTATTTCTATATCTGTGTAATGAACTGAAGTGAAATATACAACTCAAGTTTTAAAACAGAAAGAAAAAAATATGTACTCATTCCATGAATTGATGGAATGATGATGGTCAACTTAATGGAATTTTATGGTGGTCAGCTTGTTCGATAACCAAACATTTTAACTCGATGTACAACGTTAAACTCAGTGTACGAGTACAACAATGTTATTCTGTTATACAGACGTTATTGTATGCCTTTCCGGCTAGCTTAATCAGTGCGGCGAAAGACTGTTAATTAGAACCTTTACTATAATCACCCCGCATGGGTCTAATTAACAGTCTTTCGCTGCACTGATTAAGCTAGCATAAAGATACATTCGGTGATATTTGTTTCATAATGTGTGTTACACACTTTTTATGACATTCTATTACTCGTTTATCGGATGCAGAGGAACGTACTTGTTGAGGTTGACAGTCTTATGGTTCGGTTGTCTTCTACCTCTCCGTACAAAACTGACTTACCATAACAACGACGTGGAAATAAATACGGTATTAAATATAATCTATGCACGTAAATACAGTACAGAATCTATGAACTTAAATACAGTAAAGAATCCATAAACGTAAATACAGTAAAGAATCTATGAACATAAATACAGTAAAGAATCTATGCACGTAAATACAGTAAAGAATCTATGCACGTAAATACAGTAAAGAATCTATGAACGTAAATACAGTAAAGAATCTATGAACATAAATACAGTAAAGAATCTATGAACTTAAATACAGTAAAGAATCTATGAACATAAATACAGTAAAGAATCTATGCACGTAAATACAGTAAAGAATCTATGCACGTAAATACAGTAAAGAATCTATGCACGTAAATACAGTACAGAACATATGAACATAAATACAGTAAAGAATCTATGCACGTAAATACAGTAAATAATCTATGAACATAAATACAGTACAGAATATATGAACGTAAATACAACACAGAATATATAAATATAAATACAGTACAGAATCTATGAACATAAATACAGTAAAGAATCATTGAACATAAATACAGTACAGAATATATGAACGTAAATACAACACAGAATATATGAATATAAATACAGTACAGATTCTGTGAACGTAAATACAGCACAGAATCTATGAACGTAAATACAGTTTATAATCTATGAATGCAAATACAGTATATATTCTATGAACGTAAATACAGTATAGAATCTATGAACGTAAATACAGTACAGAATCTTTGAACGTCCATACAGTGCAGAATCTGTGAACGTAAATACTGTACAGAATCAGTGAACATTAATACAGTACAGAATCTGTGAACGTAAATACAGAACGGAATATATGAACGTAAATACAGTACAGAATCTGTGAACGTAAGTACAGAACGGAATATATGAATATAAATAAAGTACAGAATCTATGAACATAAATACAGCATATATTTTATGAACGTAAATACAGTATGGAATCTATGAACGTGAATTCAGTGCAGAATCTATGAACGTGAATACAGTAAAGAATCTATGAACGTAAATACAGTACAGAATCTATGAACGTAAATGCAGTACAGAATCTTTGAACGTTCATACAGTACAGAATCTGTGAACGTAAATACAGTGCAGAATCAGTGAACATAAATACAGTACAGAATCTGTGAACGTAAATACAGTACAAATCTGTGAACGTAAATACAGTACAAATCTGTGAACGTTTATACAGTATAGAATCTATGAACGTAAAGACAGTATATATTCTATGAACGTAAATACAAGATAGAATTTGTGAATATAAATACAGTACAGAATCTATGAACATAAATACAGTACATAATCTGTGAACATAAATACAGTATAGAATATATGAATATAAATACAGTACAGAATCTGTGAACATAAATACAGTATATATTCTATGAACATAAATACAGTATAGAATCTATGAACGTAAATACAGTACAGAATTTATGAATATAAATACAGTACAGAATCTGTGAACATAAATACGGTATAGAATCTATGAATATAAATACAGTACAGAATCTATGAACGTAAATACAGTACAGAATCTGTGAATTTAATACATTACAGAATCTATTAACGTAAATATAGTATAGAATCTATGAACATAAATTCAGTACAGAATCTATGAACGAAAATGCAGTGCAGAATCTATGAATGTAAATACCATGTATGATCTGTTAACATAAATACATAAATGTATTGCATGTATATGCAGACATAAACATTCTATGTCACTTACCTTTATACGCATTTACCCCTTTCATATTCGCCTCTATAAAATCGTACTGTTTAAGTGAGGCTATGTTGCGCCGAATAGAGCTTACGCCAGATAGGGCATACGCAAATGGTAAGAACTATTCGGTGATGAGGCACGCTCTCGACGAATTGCGCTTATTTTTTTTTCCTTGGCAGGCGTTCTACAAATAGCACTAAACAATTTTCGATATGTTATTGGTATGTAAATGACATCTTTTTTTCAGAGCCTTATCTAAATATGGAAATGAGATGACTAAGATTCACTTGATTATTACTAACTAACAACAGTTCCCTTTTGAAATATATAGTGTATTTATTATTAAAGCAATTAATGTTTTAGAATGATTTCTCACTTATTCGACCTGTCTGCATGTTGTGTATCTTTACATCATCAGTTCCAATATTCTATTATAGTCATCGTTCTATCAACGTAATCAAAATCGTATTTTTGCGAATTCATAATGTTTCTATAGCGATATCATCATCGTATGTTCCCAACATTCATCATTGTTCTATAGCGTTATAATATTTTCGATTTTTTATCATTATGGTAAAGCGTCATCATTATCGTATTATCGCATTTTCATCGTCATTCTATAGCATTATCGATATTGTATTATCGCAGTATTCGTCATCGATATTGTCATTGAAACGTGAGGATTCGTCGTTGAAGTCATTAGTATCATTTTTACTTGATTGATGCTGAATGTATAATGGTCATAATGATAAAATAACTGTTATGGTACGGGGCGACCTTTTTAAGATAGAATTGGTTCAAAGCTAAAAATGATGTAATAGTATCAATTTTAGTTTTTTTTTTGTAATCGTATAATACAAATATCACGTGGTGAAACTTTTCTAGAGTGCTATATGGTGAATAGAGAGCGTTATGATGTCAAAATCACATCTATAACACTTACACAAAATCCAACGAAAAAATGATGAAAGCTCTATTCGAAGCAAAATGCACATTTTCTCGAATATAGCTTACCGTTAGTGCACGAAGAACAGGTTTCCTTCCTTTGGTTCAATGTTTGCGGATAATTTTGCCAAAGCAACATTTTACTTCAAAGAGCGTGGAAGTACAAACATTGATTTGCATACATGAGATTCTAGCTACAGTACAATACATTTTGTGATTTCATTTTTATTGTAAATTTAATAATTTGGCTCGATCCTATTTTCAAATTGAAAGAATATGGAGTATTGTGTATGTTAACTGTGTTGACGTGAAATGTGCTGTTGTACAATTATATCATCTTTCGTGACATAGGGTTATATGTCGTAGTTTACCCCAGTATATGATCCACTCATGACATACGATTATGCCGTAGTTTACCCCAGTACATGTCGTAGTTTACCCCAGTATATGATCCACACATAACATAGGGTTATATGCCGTAGTTTACCCCAGTATATGATCCACATATAACATTGGGTTTTGATTCCCCGGGGTAGGCATGAGGTTAGAACCGTCAAACTAGTTTAACCTCCTTGTAACTTTTATAAAGACCGTTCCAAGGTGCTACCCTCCGCAAAACTGTGTTATGTCCATCATTTAGTCATGTGTTAGGTGGGTTTGGGGTTGTAGGGTTTTCGGGGAAGGTAGATATCATGAGATAACTACAAGATATGTCTATATGCAGTCTTAGTTCGTAAATATAACTGAATACTTAAATAATACATACATAAGTACATGAGATAACTATATATAGTGTCAGTTCGTAAATATAACTGAATGCTTAAATAATACATACATAAGATAAGTACATGAGATAACTGTATATAGTGTCAGTTCGTTAATATAACTGAATGCTTAAATAATACATACATAAGTACATTAGACAACTATACATAGTGTCAGTTCGTAAATATAACTGAATGCTTAAATAATACATACATAAGATAAGTACATGAGATAACTGTATATAGTGTCAGTTCGTAAATATAACTGAATGCTTAAATGATACATACATAAGTACATGAGATAACTATATGAGACAATTACGTAAGATAACTACATGAGACAATTATGTAAGATAACTACATGAGACAATTATGTCAGGTAACTACTTGATATAACTACATGAGAAAACAGCATGATTACATTCAGTCTTAGTTCTTATGTGGGATTGTATGCCTTCATTTCGATATTTTCTCAATAACGTTACAACATGTATTCCGATAAAAACTGTACATTATAAATTCATTATTGTATTTTTTAAAAAAAATATTTTACCGATTTCATAAGCATACAAATGAACTTTGTATCCTTGAATATGTATCTATAACGATTTATCTTCTACCACTTATCGTATTTCTGTATGTTCGTCTACTGTTCTATTTTTTTTTTCAATGAATTGAAACATAGTCACTAGTTCTAAAGTATTCCTATGGAAATCGCATTTCTGTTATTTGTTGACCTTATCAATACTCTAAATCATCATTTTACAGTCGTCCGGAAAGTCGCGTGCTAAGTTGTTTTTGTTTTGCTGCCACCTTACTTAAAATTCATAATTTCGTTCTCAACAATCAGAACACTTTGTTTTCGGAATGGTTTCATGTTCTTTAAACCGCGAAGTAATGTTAGTAAATCAAAATTAATAGCCACATCTTGACTAGATACTTCTAATATCGATTCAAAGCTGACAATTTTGTTTTTATTTATGCACATCAAAATTCCACGAATTCAAATATGCTCAAATCTTACACCGAATCTGTCACGTGATTTGTGTTTACTCCATAGGGGGCGCCATTGATGGACTTATTTACGACAACTACTAGTCAACAGCTTCCTTGGTGGTATGTAGCCGGAAGCTGGATATCCTCTATAATTATAAGTCCTGAAGTGACAAATTACTGGAACTGATTTTAATGGTTAAAAAGAGCATTTTAATCATGTGTTTTAAAGTTGTTTTATTTTTCCAATACTTTCAATATTACAGATCAAAGAAAATGTAATAATATGGCATTAGTTTTAGAAGTATTGTCGAAAAATTAAATAAACCGCATTAAACACGGACAAAGCGTGGATATGCTTCAGATAAAATCTTCAAATTTATGTATTTTAAAATTATTTAACAATTCAACGTCACTTAAGTTCAAATCCCGGTCTCGGCAGGTCATACCTATCAATGGAAATTTGACAATAAAAAGTAGATTTTCCTCAATATGTGGAGAAGTTGCCGGTTCCTTATGGAAGAGTAAGTTAGTGCTGGCTAGTATATTGTCTAAGATAATTGGCTAGCTGGACCGGCTGCCGTATTAACTGAAAAATTGTTGAAAAACGGCGTTAAACCCAGTTACAATGTCGAAAACGCAAAAATACGAAAGCGACAACGGATGTTGTTAACAGTGAAAGTAAAATTGTGTGAAATCGTGTTGTTCCATTTCAGCATTTGTGCACCACTAAATCCCCAAACCACATTCATTGCTTTACTTTTAAGCATGAAGAACAGTGCACTCGTTCAATTTGTAGTGAACTATTATTTCATGGCACCAAAAAAAGCACAAATCTCCTATCAAGAGATACAATTATTTTGGTCTATTCAATTGCTATCACGTTACACGTGCACCTGTGTCACACCGCGTGGCAGAAATCGCATGTGGGGTCTAACTGAGTAATAATCTACTTAGGATTTACTTCTATAATTATTGTATTAGATTCTACTTTTACGATCTTTGAAGAATGCATCCCGCATAGAAATATACATGATACAAAATTTGGATTTATTACACAAAACCACACACGTCAATCAGTTTTTTTTCAATACAAGGAAGACAACTTGAATAAAATGTAATAATAACAGTATGATGGAGTTTAACCCCCTTAATATTGCGATTCCGTTTATATCTGATTTCGGTCAGCTTCATGATTTGTTTGCTTGTATGTGATATGTTTTCACTGGGGATTAATGCCGTTTTTCAACATTTTTTCAGTTACATGTACATACGGCGACCGGTTCACCTTACCAGTTTTCCTGGACTGTTGTTAAAAAATGTGTGGTCGAGTCTCCTTTCTTATCCATCTGATAATCAAATGCATGCTTTTTTTTATCTCTTTATGTGCATCTTACAGTCTAATACTTCTTCCTAATTTGTTAATGTATATTCAATTCCAGAAGCACACCAAAGGTGATTTTTCACACAATCCTTATACTTAAGACAAGAGGTAACGGGATTATTATGTCCGACTCACTACTACTTTCAACTCACATAATCTTTTAAGTAACAAGGCATCTTTATTTCTCTACCGCATCTTGACCGAATGGTCGTTGTTCCACCGTTGTGGCACCGTTAAATGCCGCATCGCCGTTAAATGTCGCACTTACCGTTAAATGTAGCACCGTTGCCGTTAAATGTCGCAACCACCGCTTAATGTTGCAAAATCGTCTGTTGTTTAATGTCGCAATTTTAACGTTAAATGTCGCATTTTTTCCCTGCCTCTAAATGTCGCAAACCTACCGTTAAATGTGTATTTCCAGGGGAAACTCAAAGTCGCTGATGACATTATACTGTTTTAATCGCTTGGGGAGTGTTTGAGTATATTTTGTTAATAAATGTTTTGTCTTTCTGCTAAATGTTACAGTTTGTTTGTAAGTGGAGTTTCCTACTCTTGAACCGCCTACGTGAAATGTATAAAAGCAAATCTTCAAAATGCTTGCACCAAGACAAATTAAATTAAATGTAAATAGTTTTACCAATGTCTGTCACTTACTTTTGATAGCGTTATCAAAAAATGTTACATAAAGTGTAAATGAGTAGCTTTAAAATTTAAGATTCAAGGATATAAACTTACTGGTAGAGCCGTGTTGGACAACATTCAATCAGTTAATAGTAATAGCAACTTAATAACATAAACGCCATTAGCACCATCTCAAGTTACGGTCATCGCCGTCGTTTTTTTACTTGTTATAGACATTAGTTTCACTAAATGCCTCAGTTCATGAGCTTATTGTTGGGAATAAATTTTAAACAACAAGTGCAGTCCTCATATTTCTTAGTTGGGCATGTTTTCACTGAAACTTCCTTATTTATTATTAATACACTCCATCGTGTACGTTCGTATTTTTCGAGGATATGATTAAGTTCATAAACGTCCTATTTGATGAATTCCTTCTGTGATACATGTATAATGAAAATCACATGCATATTAATATTATTAATCTGCTCGTAGCTGGCGAGATTTTGTTTTAGTGGTTGTAGGAATATAGGCTTTTTTGTGTTAACTCTTTAGCGACATTGTTGTGTGTCCGCCTACAGTGCTTGGAATCCTGGGTTCAATTCCTGGTTAGGGCCGTGGATTTTTCTCGCTACTAATTTACTTTCAACATAACACTTAGTTACGGAACTTACTATGTATTAATTGGTGAATAAGATTTTCTTAGTACCTCTGACATAAAGAAATACTAGAAAGTCAACATAAATATGTTTTTATTAACTGCCACCTTTATAATGGGTATTTGTGGCATAAAATAACAGAATATCATAATAAAATCCTGAAAAAAATCATTCTTGATTTTTTACAGGATTTTGTTAACCGAAGCTGGCCAACAAAGAAATACTTATATAATCCTTATATACCAGAACCTAAGGCTGCAAGATCATCTCCGAAGAAATGCCATCTCCGTTTTAAGTACTAAACTAAGTACTTAGGAACACACTTCTACATGTCGATTGGGGGTGTACTCACACACTGAAAATTCACCTGGCTTTTCTTGGGGAACTTCACATTTCCGCAGTTAGTAATGACCGGAGGAGGTAGAGATGTGCTGAGGAACTTCGCCTGCCAAAAAAATAATAAAATAATAAAATAAAAGCATATCCCGGTTTATCTATCCACATGCAAGACAATATTGTAACACTTATTATAGCTGAAACATGATGCTTAAGATGTGCACTCTTTTCAGGATAATGTTAACTGAAAACCTATTCAGACTGAGAGTTGCCTTCTTTCTGATCTGGTTTATGAACAGTGTTATGTGAAAAGCTCAGTTTTGATGGCATAAACATACACGTGCTTTTATTG
Source organism: Lutraria rhynchaena (assembly GCA_008271625.1). NCBI lineage: Eukaryota > Metazoa > Mollusca > Bivalvia > Venerida > Mactridae > Lutraria > Lutraria rhynchaena. The sequence continues at coordinate 168,847 of VIBL01000391.1, forward strand.
ATCGTCTTTCATTGTGTCTATTTTTCTTTTCACTTACAGGGGTGGAACCTTTGGACTTAATGGCTCTACCTGCAGAGAATCATCAGCTGAACCAGAAACAAGCACAGACATCATTGGATCTTATGAAAGAGAACAGACTCTTTAAATTCTAAACAACAGGAGGTCACAAAAGCAACATTCCACTTGGATGATATTCTTCACTGTGGAAAAATGCACTAATGAACTATACTACATAAGGACCACTTTCTAAAGTTAATGCAATTTGAAGTTTCTATGATTACACACGAAGAGGCTTGTATTTTCTTATTTTAGTGCGTGTATTCTACATAAACAATATTTTTACTTACCGGGTCTGTCTATACAGGCTTGCCAATTTGCGCGGGAAAAGCAATAACTATGAAAAAGTGGGATGCACCTTGACATGTACTTTGTGTATATGCTTCAGATCTACACCTGTGTATACTCAATCATTCATCTTGAAAGTTGTTGGAAATGGCTAATTATCGTCTTAGCGTGGAAGAAATGAACACATGGGTTGGGATGCTGGAAGCAGGGGCGTCACAACGTAACGTGGCACGTCAACTTGGTGTGTCACAGAGCGTTGTAGCTAGGATGTGGAATCGCTTCCGAATGCATGGTGATGTTATCCACAGACACGGGAGGTTGTCAGAGGGCTACTACACAGGGAGAAGACCGTTTTATTGTGGTACAACCCAGACGTCATCACTTCATGGACGCCAGAATGACTTCCAGAATGCAACAGGGATTCGAGTTTCGACTCAAACCATTCGAAACAGACTGCATGGATCTGGCATGAGAGCTAGACGACCTGAGATTCGTATTCCACTAATGCACAACCACATCCAGGCACGTCTTCTATGTGCCCAAGGTCACGTAACATGGACTTTGAACGACTGGACACCGGTACTTTTCACAGACGAGTCCAGATTCTGTGTTGACTTTACAAGTAGGCGTGCCCGGGTATGGAGAACAACCAATGAGCGTTTTGCACCGGTATTCACCGCAAATCGTTATGGTGGGGATTCGGTAATGGTCCGGGCAGGGGTCAGCATGCAGAGTAAGACCCATCGCATATCATTGAAAACGGCACTCTAGCAGCTCAGAGGTACGTCAGAGATGTCTTGGATGAATACTTTCTTCCATATGCTGGTGCAGTGGGCCCAGATTTCATTTTAATGGATGACAATACCAGACTACATAGAGCCAGAGTGACCAAGGAGTACCTCCAAGCTGTAACAATCGTCAGGATGGACTGGCCTGCGAGGTCTCTAGACCTCAAACCCATAGAGCAGGCAGTAATCAACGCCAATGGGCATCACACGCGATATTGAAAATATCCTTTCACTTTTGGCTGGCTTTTAAAGTTGTTTTACTTCTGACAAGAATGCACTAAAACCTTAAAAGGTCACCCCATCTAGATCCAGCCAGTGTCACGTTTCAGTGATAAATCAATACTTAAAAATAAAATAAAAATAAACATACATTAAAATGTCAAAAAATGCAAAATAACAATCAAAAGCCAAAAAAATACTCTAAGAAACATATACCACCTATTAAGTCATCCCTACCAAATTTTGAGAAGTATATTACAATGGGTTCTCAATGGATACTTTTCATACAATAGTCAAATTCCTTGTTCCAAATGAACTAGATTGTCCAATAGAATACATAATAGAAGGCTAATGCAATTTAAATGGTTGATATGAAGTTGTGTTCTCAATTAAATCTTTTAAACCATCATAATTATTTGACTTGTTTCTATAACATGGCTGCGCTTATTGAAGAACTCATTTGGCCATTCTGTTTCTTAGCTCACCCAAGCACATAGTATCAAATCACAGGAAAAAACTCAGAGGTTGCCCTCTTGTTTATTTCGTTAAGTTTCAATCTCATTTTGCAAAATCTAGCTACCTATTCAAAAGAACACACAAATTCATTAAAAACAAATTAATTTTCTTGACTCTAACAGAAAGAACAGTCAACTTTTGAACTGACTATTATAAACTCAGAACATAGAATCTAACACATACTGATTTTGCGGTCCTCTTCCGTGGTAGATTCGAACATGCGTAAAGATCCAATTATTCGTGTATACTTGTATAAGAAAAAAACCTCCCCTCTTGGGATCTAAAAGATGATTTGAAACTTGTATAACTATACATTACTAGTATTAACGAATCAGACATTAGAACTATTTAACATATACACTATCTAACAATAATCAAGAACAATTTCTGAAAGTCCATTAAAATAATAATCTATAATTAAAATAGTTATTCCTGATGAGAACGATATCGCACTTTTTACAAAAATAAGACAATTAACAGTTACCTTGATTTCTGTTATTAAAATCCCTTTTCAAAGTTTATCCAATTAGTTTATCCAATTAATGGAATTTAAATCCGACGGGAATAAAATGAGCGTTATTTACGGTTAATTTAAAAAAGTAAATTTTTTATTAAAAAAATGACGGACAAATCCATCGATGGTTACGACGTGGGAAAATTGACGACGACGGGGATCAAACATCCGCAAAATCCGGCGTTCGATAAACCAGCTCCGAGCGAGTTCGAACAGCGAAAGGTGTGCGCGATTGACGGGGAGCTGAGGTATTCGGGAATCAAACACCCGCAAGATCCGGCGTTTGATGAACCTCCCGCGAGCGAATTCGAACAGAGAAAAATAGATTTTTAAAAAATGAAAATAAGTTAAAAGAAAATTTTAGAATACAAAAATGGCGGCTTTTAAAAAAAATGAGTGTTAAAGAAGTAAACGAGTTTTTAAAAGACTTGAGAAAAAGCGAAAAGGAGAGGGAGCTTAAAAACCACCAGTTAATGAACGCGATAAACTCTAAAACGCTTAATAAACACCCCGGTTTTACCGAAATTTATAACGAAAATGTTAATGTGGGATATCCGAAATACCACAACTTTGATATTAATGAGACGTGTGATTTCGAGTATAAGGTTGGCGACGCGGTTGAGTTGCGTATGAATGACCAACCGCATGTGGTGAAAATAATTGAAATTAATAACGATTTTCACAAAGATCTGGTATTAGAAGCTTATCTTTTTTGCAATCAACCAAACTCAGAAACCCGTAAAAACCGCGCCTGTATCTGCACGAGCAAGTTGGAGATGGATCCCTTCAGGGAGGCGAGGTTTAAAAGAAAGAATATTTTCCGCGCGCCCGACCGGGAATATGAAGGTGGTTGGAATTATGATTATGATGAGGATGACTATAACGAGGAACACGCTTCTGATGATGAGGAGGATGATTCAGATTTTATGCTAGGTGATGATAAGAGAAAGATCGATATGATTTTTCTTTAATTTAGGTAGGTTGCAAGATTTTTAAAAATATAAACGAATTTTTAAAAAAAATCTTGTAAAAGAAAAAAAATGGTTACATTAAAAGAAATGAAGAAAATTTTACGCGCGAACGGCGTTCGGCGTTACTCAACCTGGGATTTGGCGCGTGCCAAAGAAGAGATGGTAAAACGAGGCTTGCCACTTCCCGAAAAAGATTTTGGGTATTTGAGAAAAATACGTGTCAACCCAAAAAAAGTTTTAATAAAAAATATCGAAACGCGGGAAGAGTTGACATTTCCTTCGATTTACAAGGCCGCTCAGTTTATTGATCGGTCGCCGGGAGTTATATTCCATCATAATGTTTAGTTTGGGAAAACAAATACGAGATTAAAATTGTTGCACAATAAGATTTTTTTTTAAAAAAATGAAAAATAGGTTAAAAGTATTTTTTTTATTATAAAATATGAGTTTCTTCGGAAGAATTAGCAACGCGATGCAACGCGCCGCGTCAAACGTTTTATCGGGCGCCCGCGCTTTAGGCGCGAGAGCGCGAGAAAATATCGATCGTTTTACGAATTGGTTAACCGATAATGTGGATGAAGGGCAAATTGACCGAGTGTTCGAGGAGATCTCGGAAGAAGCAAGGAGTAGAAGGCGGGAACCGCCTTTTGTAATGGTTGAAAGCCAATCCGCTTTGCGTAGATTTACGACCACGCATACGATAGAAGGGCGAGCGGGTTACGATCATCGAATGTTTTAGAGGCGGTTAGATCGCGAGTAATGATCCATCTCGAAGGACATCGACAACATAAAATTAGAGCGGTTTTAAAATGTTGGATGGAAAAACCAAATCTCGCGACCGGCGAAGAAATCGTAAGAGAGGCGCCTTTCGTTTCTAATATAGAAATTATTTTCGAGGCAACGAACGTCGAAGAATTGTACGATGTCATGGTCGAAAGAATATTGGAAAATATGGCGACGTTTCAAAATATGGGCAGCGGTTGGATATTTCATTCGATCGAGCGACTCGAAATTCATACGACGGTTTATGAACCGTTGAGAGGAAGTTCCTATATGCCTTCACCGGACGTAATAGCGAAGAAGCAGGCTATCATCAATATGAAAAATGACGACAATAAATGTTTTCTATGGAGCGTTTTGAGAGCCTCGAATCCGAAAGAATCGCACCCCGAGCGCGTAGATAACGATTTAAAAAGTAAAGAAGGCACTTTAAATATGGAGGGGATTAAGTATCCCGTGGCGCTTAAAGATGTGCCTAGATTTAAAAAAAAATTCGGGCAAGGACATAGTCGTTTTGGGGTATGAAGAGGAAAAAGCTTTTATCCCCTCTATCGCGGTAAGCCCGGAATTAAAAATCCGATAATACTTTTCTTAATTGACGACGGCGAAAAACAGCATTATTCTTGGGTAAAAGCACCGAGTGATTATTGTCTAAGCAGATTTCGAGAGCGCATGGCAATTTTTTTTTGTTGGAACTGTTTAAATCAGTCTTCCAGGCAAACGGCGTTGGATAAGCATAAAAATGGTGCTATAAGAAGGACGCCGTGGCGATCGAGATGCCGGAAGAAGGTTCGCTCGTCGAGTTTAAAAAACATGAAAGGAAAATACAACATCTTTTCGTTATTTACGCCGATTTCGAATCTTTTCTAAAACCGATCGATACGTGCGACCCGGACCCCGAAAAGAGTTATAGGAAACAATATCATCGACATGCCCAGACAGGATTTTGTCTTTACGTCAAATGCTTCGTCGACGGCGTATATGAGAGGAATCCTTTTGTCTATACCGCGAAAAGCGACGACGAAAACGTCGGCCAAAAATTCGTTAAGGCGTTGGAAACGGTCGTGAGGGAGATTTGGAACGTTAAAAAGAAAGATATGATATTCGGTAAAAAGGACAAAATAAATTTCGAGCGCGTGACCGAGTGTTGGATCTGTAATAAAAAAAATTATAAGCGGCCGTAAAAAAGTGCGCGATCACTGCCACTGTCTAAATATAGAGGAGCGGCGCATAATTCGTGTATTCTCGAATGTAGAAAGCCGGATTTTACGCCACCTATTTTTCCATAATTTAGCCGGATACGACGCTCATTTATTTATAAAAAATCTAGCGAAAACCGAAGGCGTTCTCGGGTGTATCGTGTAAACGGAGGAAGAATACATCAGTTTTCGAAAGAGTTGTACGGCGAACCTTATTTGGCAAAAAAAGGAAAGAATGAAGGAAAAATGATAACGCCGAAACATACAATTAGGTTTATGGACACTTTTAAATTTATGGCTTCCGGTTTGGATAAGCTCGCGGGCAATTTGGAAAAGGATCAATTTTCGATCACGACAAAATATTTTCCGAACGAAAAACTGCGGAAATTGATCACGAAAAAGGGTGTGTATCCGTACGAATACGTGGATTCCGCGGAAAGATTTAAAGAAACGCGGTTACCGCCGAAAGAAGCCTTTTATTCGAGGTTAAACGATGAAGGAATTACCGACGAGCAATACGCTCACGCCAAAAAGGTGTGGAGGGCCTTTAAATGTAAAACGTTTAGAGATTAGCATAATTTATATAATAAAACAGATGTCTTATTGCTGGCGGACGTTTTCGAGAAATTTCGAGACATTTGCCTAAAAAATTACGAGTTGGATCCCGCGTGGTATTATACGGCACCGGGATTGGCTTACGACGCCGTGTTAAAAATTACGGGAGTGAAATTAGAATTGTTGACAGATCCTGACATGTTGCTCGCGTTCGAAAGGGGATTGAGGGGTGGAGTCTCTATGATTTCGAAGAGGTGTGCCAATGCGAATAATAAATATATGGGGAAGGAATACGATCCGAGCGAACTCTCGAAATATATAATTTATTTAGACGCCAATAATTTATACGGGTGGGCGATGTGTCAACCGTTACCGACCCACGGATTTAAATGGATGACGGAGGAAGAATTAAAAAATTGGAGAAAAATACCTTTTATCCTGGAAGTCGATTTAAAATATCCTCGCGAGTTGCACGATTCGCACAACGATTACCCTCTGGCTCCCGAACATATACCGAGGGACGGGGTGGATAAATTAATCCCGAATTTAAACGACAAGAAAAATTATGTACTTCACCACAGAAATTTAAAACAGTACGAAAAGATGGGATTAAAAATCGAAAAAAATTCGCAAAGGGATCAAATTCGTGGAATCGGATTTCATGAAAAAATATATAAATTTAAATACGGATTTAAGAACGAAAGCGAAAAACGAGTTTGAGAAAGATTTCTTCAAATTGCTGAACAATTCCGTTTTCGGGAAGACGATGAAAAATATCAGGAACCATCGCGATATTAGATTGGTCACGGATAGGGATAAGGCGAAAAAATTGTCGGCAAAACCAAATTTCGTTGGAAACACAATTTTCAACAAAAATCTAATCGCCGCGCATCTGAAAAAGACGCATTTGAAATTTATTAAGCCGGTTTATCTCGGGATGTGCATTTTGGATTTGAGCAAAACGCTCATGTACGATTTCCACTACAATTATATCAAAAAGAAATACGGAGAAAAGGCTAGATTGTTATTTACGGATACGGATAGTTTAATGTACGAAATTGTAACGGAAGATTTTTATAAAGACATTGCTCCGGACGCGAAAGAAAAATTTGACACGAGCAATTTTTATCCGAATCACGAATCTGGATTTTTTTCGAACGTAAACAAAAAAGTTATCGGCATGTTTAAAGACGAGGCGGGCGGAAAATTATAGAAGATTTTGTCGGTTTAAAAGCGAAATTGTACGCGCACGAAATGTTTGAGGGATCGGAAGAAATGCAAAGGGGTGAAAAAGGCCGTCGTGAAAAAGAGCATCCGGTTCGCGGATTACGCGGAATGTCTATTTACGGGAAGGGAACAATTGAGGAAGATGAATATCTTGAGAAGTCACAAACACGAAATGTTCACGGAAGAAATAAACAAGATCGCGTTAAGCGCGAATGATGACAAGAGGTACATTTTACCGGATGGAATCAGCACGTTGGCGCTCGGACATTACCGCATTTAAAGACGATTTCGGTAGTTCGTAACGCGCAACATTTCTGCACATAAGGGAGACAATACAGCTCTTCACGGAAGAAACACTTGCATAGTTTTCGGACAACTAACGTATCCGCGAGCGCGCTAAATACGCAACCTATTATGTGTGCTCTATTTTTAATAGTGACTAATTTATGTGAAACACTACATGTACAGTTCAAAATTGAATTACTTCATATGACTGTAATGGAGATTCATCATTTATTGCAAATATTTGTTGATGTTGTAGCTGATATTAGGACTCTGAGCTAACATTACCTCAAAGACACAAGTGTTCTTTTAAATATGTGGTACAAAATTGTTCTAAGATATATATCAAAACTAAAACGTTTTATTGGATAATAAACAGAAAACTACACTTTATTAACTTCATATACACATTACAAAATTTAACTGAAATTGGCAAATATTTGTTGACGATGCAACAGAATTTAGAAGTTGGAGGTAAAATTAGCTCAGTAACCCCATGTTTTTATCTCTGAAATGTGTTTATTAGACATTGTTCTACGATATATATATAAATTAGAAAGGAAAGTTTTATTGGAAAATAGGCAAAATCTTTATTAACTTGATATGCATATTTTTTATATTAATCATATTTGTCGACTATTTTTGACAATATAACTGAATTTCAGAGTTGAGACTAAAATTAGCTCGGTAACCTCATGTTTTATTACTGAAATATGTTTATTAGACATTGTTCTAAGATATATATCAAAATTAGAAAGTTTTGTTGGAAGAATATCGGAAAAGGGGGAATAAAAGATGAAAAATAATATTTTTTTGTCGAAATTGCAACCCATTTTTTCATGCATGCAGTTGAAAATAAAAACATAGTATGACAGAATTAAATCATTTATGGTATAAATTGTGTTAAATTAACACAATATATGCCAAATGAATACTTACATGTAAAAACAGTATGTTTGAGCATGATTTTATCATGATATAACAGTAATAGTATGTGTTTAGCGATAAGCTCCTTATACACATTTTAAATATAAATCTAACGTTCCGGGTCGGTCTAAAGGAGTGTTTGAGGTGGTTGAAGGTAGAACGACGAAAATATTTTGGGAAGATCAAAAAAGGGACGAAAACAAAGACGAAAACGTGAGGAAACGTAACACTATAATAACAATCACCCCTTTGGCGTATAAGAAATTTACCTTCCAAGAAAAGGGGCGTATAAAATTATATTATAAACCGGGCGAATAGGATTTTTATAAATATGGGGGGAAAAAATCCTCATATTTATATTTTTTTATATTTTTTGGAAAAAAATTCGCGAAAAAGGGGGGCGGATATTTGGAAAAAGTGGGGGAGATTGAGTGAAGATCGAGGTTTTTTTGAGTGGGGGGGGGTGGAGATTTGAGCGCAGGTTGGGTGGTGATTTGAAGATGGTGGGAGTTTGTACCTCGGAGATGGTGCGGTGTCGAAGTTTTACCCTTCTGAAAGGGGTTAAGAAGGTTCAAATTGAGGTTTGAACCTTCTAGGAGGGGTTTTGTCCCCGAATTCCTATTTACTCACTGCTTCAGTTCTTTGGATATTTTTTCTAGAATTTTGAATGATTATTGATATTAATCAAACATTCACATTTTTATCTTATGAAGTAATCAAGAATGTTTGAAGAATTTATTATTCTTTATTTTCTCATTTCAAGATTGTTTTTGGAATTTTAGTCAATAATAATATTCATGATTTTTTCTAAAACTATTTCACGAAAACTTCAAGAATCTCAGCAATGCTGGAAACCTTCATGACGGGATTCAAAGCTCACTTCATGCATAAAACTTCATGAAGTAAGATTAAGAAGCAGTGAATGGCAGTTCATAAATAACTTATAACATGAATCTAAAAAATCATGTTTTCATGAACTCTATTTCGCAGGGATGAATAAAATTTTAGTTCGAACACTGTATACTTAACATTCTGTATTAAACAGTGATCATCACATGTATAATTGTAATATAAACTATGCTTTATTTTTATTTTTCTTTACTTTTAACATCATTCAAAGTGAAAGTTTAATCAATACCATGATAACATTAGCTCATCTGAGCACTTGTAAAGTGATGAAATAATGCAAAACAAAACATGACGGGATCTGTGATAAATAGTGTATGTTACAAAGTTTTATTTTGTTTTAAGAAGATAAATGAACTGAGAGATGACATCATCAATTAATATATTATTGTTAAACTGGCTATAACTGTGATAACAACTTCAATGTTTGACATAACTTTATCAAATTATAATATTGTCATATGTTATCAAACAATATTATCATACTATTATCAAACAAACCCACAGTGATAGACTTGCTACTAATACACCACTGAATAATTTCAGTACAGATATGAGCTAAGGTGAGCTGTAGGCCACAAATGTATTCTCGGAAGTTCCCTATTTCACAAAAACTAAAGGATGTATTTGCATCATGGTTTTAAGTTAACTTCAAAGAATTCATCTCGATATTGTATTCCGTTTTAGGTGGCTTTTCTATTACTTCACCTCTAAATTACGTGTGTGACAAATTATTAAGTCAGAAGTTTAGAATTAGACTTTGGTCAGTGAGATTGATTCGGTTAGGAATGTGTGGCAGTCAACTTTAACTTAAACATAGCTATAAGGTATAATGTAAAATAAATAAACATAGGTTTGAAAACTTAATTAGAGTCCGGAAACAGAAAGTCGTTGCTTCTTCTTGATAATAAATCTAATGTCCCAATCAATATACTAGAGCTTGTCTTTGTGCTGATACATCAACATACCTAGTGTAGTTGACATTGAATGTGTTGCAATTGTCTATCTTATCAGGAAGTGGACTTTTAAGTTTAGTTTAAGTGCTACGCTGAATTCATTAGTTAGTTACACTGCTGAATATTGTTGCTGATTTAAAAAAATATTGGATTTAGGCATTTGTTTAATGTTTTGAACTAAGTGTGATGACACGTTTTGTAAGTACTGGAATACTATTTTATAGAATCCTTTCTTCGAATGAAAACAGACAAGGCTACATATAGGCTGCACATCTGTCCGGATCAGTGTTGGGAGAATATTTAGATTCAATGATAACTTAATATTATTGTTTTTGCATTACTAATCACAGACATTTATTCATGCATCAGATAACCTCACAAAATGTCACAGTCTGTTAAAGCATTTGATGTAACTAGCTGTATCTTTTAAGTCCAATAATTCTGATAAATGCATTCATATTTTGGTTTTGAATTATTAATGGAGTGATAGCTACTTCTTTGTAGAATAATAACCAAGAGTTTTGAAGTGGAGATATATTTGTATTTGCTACATGAATGATAATATGTCAAGTGTTCACTAATACAGGATCTTCAGCTGAATTTTAACACAATATAAAAGTTTTAATATTTATTTAATTCAAATAACTGTTTTGTCACACTATTTGTATCAAATATAATAATTATTAAACCTTTAGAAATACATGTAAATTACTCTTATTATAATACGTTGATTATAACTTCATTTTCAATAAAATGTGTGCAGATCTACCTTAAAGTGGCCCCTTGACTAAAATGCTCAAATGCTTATTGAATAAAACATTTCAGGGAGGTAAGTCCTATACATACTTTAACTATCATAAAATATTCAGATTATTAATAATGTGTTTATCTGAGGTTGTTATCCAGTGTAGGTAATTTGAAAACTCAATGTGTAACCAATTGCTACAGCACTGCAATAAACATTTTCATATTTACTGTTACTTACTGCTGATATTCAGCCTGATGTCAGAGCCACCTGGATGCAATATTTGTGTGGTATAGTGGCCTAAAATCACTTAGGTCTGTACTGTATCATCTGTAAAAGTTCATTTATTCTTACAGTACAGTGTATATGCTACCATCAGTAAAATGTTTGTTTATTCTTACAGTACAGTATATATATGCTATCATCAGTAAAATATTTGTTTATTCTTACAGTACAGTATATATACGCTATCATCAGTAAAAGTTCATTTATTCATATAATACAGTATATATGCTACCATCAGTAAAATGTTTGTTTATTCTTATAGTACAGTATATATATATGCTATTATTAGTAAAAATTCATTTATTTTTACAGCATAGTATATATTTGCTATCATCACTAAAACGTTTGTTTATTATTAAGTTATAGCCTATACTGTTTCATCAATAAAATGTTTTTGTATTATTAAAGAACAGCATATACAGTATCATCAGTAAAATGTTTTCGTGTTATTAAGTTAAAGTATATACTGAATCGTCAGTAAAATGTTTTTTTATTACTAAGGTATAGTATATATGCTATCATCAGTAAAAATTCATTTATTTTTACAGTAAAGTATATATGTGCTATCATCAGTAAAATGTTTTTGTATTATTAAGTTATAGTATATACGCTACCATCAGTAAAATGTTTTTGTATTATTAAGTTATAGTATATACGCTACCATCAGTAAAATGTTTTTTGTATTATTAAGTTATAGTATATACGCTACCATCAGTAAAATGTTTTTGTATTATTAAGTTATAGTATATACGCTACCATCAGTAAAATGTTTTTTGTATTATTAAGTTATAGTATATACGCTACCATCAGTAAAATGTTTTTGTATTATTAAGTTATAGTATATACGCTACCATCAGTAAAATGTTTTTTTGTATTATTAAGTTATAGTATATACGCTACCATCAGTAAAATGTTTTTTGTATTATTAAGTTATAGTATATACGCTACCATCAGTAAAATGTTTTTTGTATTATTAAGTTATAGTATATACGCTACCATCAGTAAAATCTGAATCGTCAATAAAAAGTTTTTTTTTATTATTAAGGTATAGCATTTATGCTATCATCAGTAAGATATTTTTTATTATACAGTTATAGTACATACTGTATCATCAGTAAAATATTACTTTTATTTTTAAAGTAGAGTATACACTGCACCATCAGTAAAATGTTTGTTAATTATTAAGGTATAGTATATATGCTATCATCAGTAAAATATTTGTTTATTATTAAAGTATAGTATATATGCTATCATCAGTAAAATATTTGTTTATTATTAAGCTATATTATATATGCTTTCATCAGTAAAATGTTTTCTTAATTCAAAATGTATTTGATGTTGCGGTATGACTTGAAATTCTAGCCCAGTAGTGCTAGATGCATGTGGTTTGATTGCTTTGGAAATTGGTCATTTCTTAATTTTGACATTTGAGGAATAGTCAGTAAAGTGCCACATTGTGGTGAAAATGCAATCATAACTTTAGTACTATTCATTGACTGAAATCAAGAAATGAACCAGTCAAGAGAGTAGGAAAGATGTAACAAAACTGTTAATTTTAATTAGTTTTTGTGGAAATAAATGATTTTATTACAAATGCTAATTCTTTTGTGTTTACTTTATGCTTATCTCTGCATCAGTCAGAAAAAAATGCATAAATTTTGTAAGATCTTATTACAAAATTTGCAATGGTAGTGAAGGATACAAACATAAGGTTCGTACTGTCATTTTGTTCTATGATAAAATATTATTTGTACAATTCGATATTAAGGTTTATTTTTGAAACTTGTTGCAAGGCTTGCCTTTTTGTACAGAAAATCAAATTCTGTAATGTTCTATCTGTGTATTTACAGATAACCTAACTATGAATATTCAGACTGGAGATACAGATACTTTTGCACTGAACACTCAAGATGGCTCCCAATCAGCTACTCATAGAATTTCATCAGCACTGCACAGGAACTTTGTGGTTCGTATTCTGTGGTAAAATAAGCAAACAATTATAAAATATATAAAACAGTGTATTGCTTGAAACATATTGTGCCGAAAGGAAATTCAACATTCAGATATTGAATAGTTTTAGGATTATACAGTAGAAACCCTCCAGTTTGGTTCTACAATAAATGAACTCCCTCTAAAAATGGTCAAAATCTCTGATCCTGATTAGAGTAAACAGATGAATAATGTTTTGAGGTAAGAGTAAGGATCAGCTAGTACATAGATCATGGTACCAAATATGTGTCTTACTCTGTTTATCACAACTGTGTTTTGTTGTGACACCTCCACCTTTATTCCAATAATGCCCTTCATCTTGCACTAATGCATGGATGAGGGTCCATTATTTTCATAAAGCCTATGGCTTCACATGTATACACTGCATCTTTAAAGCAACAAAAACATGATTAAACAAGAGGACCAAGGTGGCCCTCTTTTGCTCACCTGAGTAAAGATTGCAACTTCTATGGTTTTCTGTGATTTGACCTGGTGACCTAGTTTTTAACCTGATTTGACCAATGTTCAAGCCTGTTCATGATATCGTTAATACAAACATTCTGACAAAGTTTGAGGAAGAGCCAATCAAAATTGCGATCTCTAGAGGGTTAATTAGGTTTCCCAGTGATTTGACCTAGTGACTTAGTTTTTGATCTCAGATGACCCATGTTCGAACCTGTCCAAAATATCATTAAGACAAACATTTTTACAAGGTTTGGTGAACCTCCAATCAAAACTGTGATCCCTAGAGTATCAACAATGGTTTTCTATGATTTGGACTGGTGATCTAGATTTTGAACACAGGTGTGGACGTTGGACGCTGGAGTAGACTGACTGATGACTATAGCACTACGGGCTCAGATGAGCTAAAAAGGACAAACACACATGTATCTTCCCAAATATATATATACAAATAAACTTACAATGTCAAAGTTTCAACACAATCACTATATGATAATGAACTAGAGTTTTGTATAAAAAGTCTACAATAAAACTTAAGTTTTTTTCTCAGATTCCCAATTACCTGTTTTTAAAATAGTATGAAGTGAGCTGCCTCTATCAAAGGTAGCAGATGCAGAGGCACCTCTAAAAGAGTGTGCTTTAAATATATTGATATCAATGCCAGTAAAGGCCAAAACATTTTTCAACCATCTTGCTACAGTACTAGTAGTAATTTTCTTAAATGTCACATAAGAAACAAAACGTTGCTAGATAATCTGACCTTACCGATCATGTTTAAATAATGAAGTAAACTATGCATAGTACATAAAGATTCATCAGAATAATGTTCCAGTTTTAAAGTAAAGTTAATACTTAATTTTGAGGTTTTTAACAGGGTGCTGAAAGAGAAAATGATATGATCGTCTTGAACACACATGTTATTTATATCCATGGACACTAAAGTTTTGACTCTTGGTGCAATAGCTAACGCTATTAAAGCTACAGTCTTAAATGCCAACATCTTTAATGGTAACTTAGACAAAGGGTATAATGTTCAAATATTTTACAACAATAAACAATAAATTCCCTCTGAAATACGCGCCCTTTGCGGGAACCTCACTGTTAAACTTGGCGCGCTACAGCTAGAGCGAGGTTCCCGATTAGAGGACGCACTTCAGAAGGAATGCCGGGACCCAGGCGGGATACCGTTACTTCCGTCAATCGAAAAAATGGCGAGTGACTCACCTTTTAGTTTTTATGATACGCAGATTAGTGAAATGACATTTTCTTTTCTCGGCTGATTTGCGTTGTTTGACGAGTTTAGATTAAAACATTAGGTCTGTCCGGGTATATAAATCATGGAAATCGAGTGCCTATGCGAATGACGAGTCGTCCGAGAGGGACAAAGTATCAGCCATACTTACCAGGCAGAAAAAGACAAACACACGATGGAAATCAAAAAAATTCAACAAAACGAAAAATACATCTTACTGTCGTCCGCACGGATTGAGCTCTCGGAAAAGAATGAGAGCGGGTATTCCTGCACATGCGCAGGGGGATTGGTAGTGTTTAAAAACCCGTTAAATAGCGGACACACGGTTAGCATTTGGAGAATTGCAGTGTATACATGTGAAGCCATAGGCTTTATGAAAATAATAGCTTTTTAGAGTTAAGAATAAAAGTAAGATATGTAAGATTGTTGTTGACAGGACAGAGAAGGAAAATTTGTGAAATACTAAGCAATTCAACTAATATAGCGCATCAAACATAGTTTTATATTTGATTTCTCAGTAGAATTTTGTTTGGTAGGCCAATGATGTCCAATAATAATAAATAATTTGTTCTAATTTTACTATCAAATGTACTATCAAATAAAAAGTGGTATTCATCTTCAATTACATATATATGACAAAATAAACATTGGCTCTTTGAACATTCAATATTTCTAAAATGACCCTATTCAGCAGCAAGTTTATGTGCTGAATATCTCAGTTTAGTCAGTGCGACACTACTCTGATAATTTTTTAACTAGGTTTTCCGCTGGAAAAAATCTGGTTATTAGACTGGTGAATGTTGGCAGACTGTCACTTCTCCCACATTTCTCAAGGGATTTGGGTGAAATTTTCACATAATTAACATAATTTAAGTACCCTAGTGCAGATTGTCTTGGTTTGTGATTTGATAATTTTTGGTGAAATTATGGCCTTTTACTTTGTGTACATGTAATAACCCGGGCACAATTCCTCCTACATTTTGCAAGGGATTTCAACCAAACTATACAGAAGTATCGTTATCAAGTACCCCTGCGCATGTTGTTGGGGTTTCATGATTTGATCATTTTTGGCGGAATTATGACCCTTTGTGTATTTTTCACGCATGCAATATATAGAACTAGATGTCGCCAAAAAGCAACTTGTTGAGCCCGCGTAGGCACTAATTATTGTTCTGAAAAGGTTGTCCATAGCTTATTCAGGGAATGATATTGACATTTTGAACGGGCACGCAAAGGGTCATTGAAAAAAGAGAGATGTGTTGAATGCCTGGCATAAACCAAAGTTTGACCTTGATATTTGAGATATGGACCTGGGTCTTCTGCATGACACACCATCTCATCATGGTGAACAATTGTGTCAAGTTATTTTAAAATCCATTGCTGCATGAAGAACTGATGGTCCGGACAAAGCAAACATAATAAAACCTGCCAAATTTAGCCCTTTAGCCCTAAGTGTGAAATTTGACATTAAATCCATGGGTTATGTGCATGACACACCGTCTCATCAAAGAGAATAATTATGCTGTGTTGTTTTAAAACATATCAATGCTGAAAGAAGTTACAGTCTGGACAATGTAAAACATGTCAATTTTGCCCTTCAAACCCCAAGTGTGATCTTGACCTTTAAGATATGGACCTGGGTTTTGCACATGACACACCATCTCATCGTGATGAACAATTGTGCCAAGTCATTTTAAATTCATTGATGCTTAGGGAAGTTACACACTGACGCACTGACACACGCATGCAAAGACTCACGCTCACACGCTCATGCATACATGGAACCACCATTTTGACAACTATGTCGAGCTCACCGCAAGCGGGCTTGACAGATACTCTTTTGTGCACAACTCCTCCTGACTTTTCTCGAGGGATTTCAATAAAACTTTCATAAAATTATTGTCATCAAGTGACTCATCATATACTGTCAGCGTTATGTGATTTGATCATTTTTGGTGGATTCATGGCCCTTTGTGTATTTTTCCCATATGCAGTATGTGGAGAAATACTCTTCTGTGCACATCTCCTCCTACATTTCTTTAGGGATTTTGATGAAACTCTTGTGCATATTGTTGGGGTTTTGTGATTTGATAATTTTTGGCAGAATTATGGCCCTTTGTTTATTTTGCCTGTATGAGCTAATAAAATCAAACTTGTTGTAGGCAAAACGTTTCCACACAATGACTAGGTAGATAGAGGGTAAGCATCTGGAAAATGTGACAATTCCTGTCATATTATGAATTTTCCTAAAGTAAATTTGACTGATTGTACAATTTTGTTGACCAATTTAATTTGGCATACCAATTCTGGTAGTAATTCTTGCAATAACATTTTAGCTCACCGGAACTGAAGGTTCAGGGTGAGCTGTTAGGATGGGTAGGTGGATGCTCCGGCGTCCGTCGTCTGGCGTCAACAATGGTCTTCTCCTCAGAAATTACCAGTCGGATTTACTTCAAATATGCTGTGCAGAAGCCTTTTGACGTTCTTAGTGCAATTTGCTCATATTGTACTGGTTGACCCCTTTTAGGGGTCACTAGAGCTAAAAATAGAAAACAACTTTAATCGTCTTCTTTTCATGAACCAATGGATGGATTATCACCAAACTTGGTCTGCAGCATCCTTAGATGGTCCTCTCTCAATTTTGCTCAAATAAATTTGGTCGGCCCCTTTTAGGGGCCACTAGAGTTAAAAATGGAAATACCTTAAAATGACTTTTTCTCATGTTTCTATGGGTGAATTATTACCAAACTTGGTTTTTAGTATCTTTAGATAGTGTTCTATCAGATTTGCGAAAAAAATGGCTGGCCCCTATTAGGGGCTGCTAGAGCTAAAAATATAAATACCTTTAAACGTCTTCTTCTCATGAACCAATAGATGGATGATCAACAAACTTGGTCTGTAGCATCATTAGATGGTCCTCTCTCAAGTTTGCTCAAATAAGTATGGTCAGCCCCGATTAGTATTCTTTGATGGTCCTTTATCGAGTTTATTATTGTTCTCCATTATTTGCCCACAAGTGTTCCTTTATTACCTTTTTAGTATCAAGTTAATTAATATTTATTCCGGTGAGCGATGCAGGGCCATCATGGCCCTCTTAACTTGGTTGTTATTTGTTTCATTATTTTATGTTGATAGTCTTTACTTAGTCATCGGAGAGTCTTCATTAAGTTTTTGAACAATTAACATCTGAATTTCTGTGTCATCTGGTTTCAAACTGATATTTTTTTGGAATTGAACATTTACATTTGTTGTGACTGAATAAAATATTAACAATCTGAATTGGACTAGTTGTAAATGATTCCCAGAAAGGCTATACTGAAAAATTTAAAGATACTCTATTAGGTTCATTATTCTGGGCCAGTATTTGCTATAAGTCTGATTCTTGGCACTTACTTTTATCACACAAACTGGTTATTTAAAAAAACTTAGATTTTTCTGCAACAGCTGTAGCAGCAGTAAAAGTAGTCCCTACAGTGGTAGAAGAAGTAACAGCAGCTGCTGCTGTGATAGTTGTGGTCAAAGAACAATGCCATTAACAATAGTTGATCTAAAATATAATAAAATCTTAAATAGCTGGTTCGGTTTGGCAGGGGTCAATGTTTTATGGATATTATTGTAGGGAGTTATTTTTTATAAGGGGAGTCAATATTAACAGGAAGAGTCACTTTTGTTGGATGTGAAGTCATAAGCAGAAGCTTTATGTATAACTCGACACATTCTATACAGATTTTTTGTCATCTTCCTTAATAGGTTTGCCATTTAGCAAACATCAGTGAATTAATTTCTGACATTCAAAGTCTGATGTGTTGTAGATCAAAATCTTTTGCAGCATATGGTCAGCTGGATACAAAATGTGCACTGAGTTTAATGGTCTTACTTTTAGGGAGGTAAATTTTAAAAAAAATATAAATCTGAAACGAATAATAATAAAATAATCATATAAAAAATGATATGAACACTGAATAAATTGTGAGTTAAGTGAGTGATTTTGATGTTGAATACTAGTATTCTCCACTGGAAATTTTACAATAAATGATTTGTTAATAATATTTTAAAATGAAGTTATAAACAACTAACATTTAGTATTTGTTTTTATATCACAAAATATTAACTCTTGAGATTTTCGTTAGGGAAGAAAAAAAGTAATCATTTAAAATGTGCACTCATTCAAAATTTATTTGTTGTCTCTAGTTACTGTCTACTGTCTGATGTATGTAGTTGATAAAAAATCTTGTCTTTGTCCAACTGTCTGATGTATGTCAAGGATGAAAAATCTTATCTTAGTCTTAGCTTTAAGGGACCACTATGGAATTAGGGACCACTATGGAAATAAGGGTTTACCCTTCCTTGTGTCATCCTTGGTATTGATGTGCATATCATGGTGTTTATACTCGTGCTGTGTTATGTTATGTATCACTACATGTTGTTTTATTGCCATGTATGTACTATATGCCAAAATAAATCTTATCTTTTTATCTTATCTTAACTGTCTGATTTTATTGATGAAAAATCTTAGGCCGGATTTAAGGAAATATATGTTGACAGATTTGGCATTGTACAAAATAAATAAGTTTTGTTGAAATTATCTAATGATCTATTTTTTTTTAAATTGGCTGGTGAAATATTCTTATATTCAAGAAAAATAAATATATGAGGAATTTTTAGTGCAGTGATTTTAAATTTCAGGAAGCTTCCATATATTTACAAGAAGGAGAAAATAATGACAAATTTTATACTCATCCAAGAAAACCAGAGGCTTTACCTGCCTATGCCATTGCACACAATACATGGTTTCATTTGTTGGATTTGTTGGCAGCCATTCTTGTACTTCTACTGGCGGCATGTGAAAGACCAGCTGTAGAGTTCCTCAAACTACCTGTTGGAGTAGGTTATTTTCTACATTTTGTTTAAAATTTCTAATCTGTTACATAGATATATTTTAACTCTTCTGAAGTATATATTGTAAGCTATTTGTTCCAATGTATGACAAGAGGGAGGACTATAAAGGAATGAAATTAATAATACATTTCAATCTCAGAAACATAAAGCACTAAAAGCACTAAACATTTGCCTGATTAATAGGCAAACACACTCAGCATATTGAACACTATATTCTAACATCCACACTTACTCGCTTTGCCTGTCATGTATACTTTACCATATTTGGCATTTACAAACATCCATCTTACACGCATTACGCCCTTTTGACTATCATTATCACATTACTCCGTTTGCCTGTCATTTGCATTTTCTCCCTTTGGCTATCATGAACAAACTTCTCTCTTTGGTCGGTATGCACATTTCCTTTAACTATGGTTCACACATTACTCCCTTTGGCTAACATTCACAATTTATTCCCTTTGGCTACCATGTAAACATTACTCCTTTGTGTGGCTACAACTTACAATTTTTTCCCTTTGGCTACCATTTACACATTATTCCCATTTGTCTACAATTCAAATTTTATTTCCTTTGGCTACCATTCAAACCTTTGTCTTCCATTCAAACGTTATTCCCTATGGTCAGATTTCCTAAAGAAATTTCAAATTTTCCTTAAAGATAAAACAGATGTTCACAAAAGTGAAAGCCGAAGTCGTAACAGAATTTGTTTTAGTCCTGTAGGCTGTAAAACTCATATGCTGTCCTACGTTATTCACTGTATGTCGGTCATCTCGCAAAACCGGTAAAAGTTTAGAGCAAACCATCGTTTATTTCCGGTGCCATTGCAGATGAATTTTTTTGAGGTACTTTTCGTGATGCACATAAATAGTCCTTCTCTTCACATCTACTGAGGCTTTTTGCTAGATATGTAATTATACTAGACTTTAGTGAGAAACAAATAGAGTAGTTTCTCTTTTATTCATATACAAACAGTAAAAATGAGAAAAGATAAGTGAACTTAAATCCGAAAAAGTAATTTTCTAACTTAAATTAGTTGTCCGTGGACAAGTAAAATTTTCTGAATTTTTGCCGACCCTGCCTTTGGCTACCATTCACAAATTATTCCCTTTGGCTACCAGTCGCAAATTATTCTCTTTGGCTACCATTCACAAATTATTCCCTTTGACTACCATTCACAAATTATTCCCTTTGGCTCACGGGCACTGGAAGTTAATGTAAATATATAGTAGGTGCATGTATAAAAAAGGAAGGGTAGGACACTATTTTTTAGGCAAATTCGGGTTTGGGGTACTATGCGTGTTTTTCAAACAACCTGACGCGATGAATCGCTCACATATATTCTACTTACTATGTCTACATTGTTTCGTTCCGCTCCAATGCCCTTTCTTCGGGGAAAAAGATGTTTTTACACCTCCAAGTGCTTCAGAATTTTGCTAGAATGCTTTACTTCCGGTTTATTCGCAGCGAATTTAAAGGTAAGTTCTGATTAGTCAATGTAATAAATGTAAATAAACATTTTTTTTCCCGGGAATTAATGATGGATTTAACAGCTGAAATCGAGCATGCCATAGAAAATGGCCACAATGTTGTAATATCAGGTCAAGCAGGGACGGGAAAATCGTACATAGTTAAGAAACTGTACTATAAACTGAAGAATAATGGAAAGAATGTTAAAATAACTGCAACAACAGGCATTGCAAGCATAGTCTTACCTGATGCTTCAACTGTCCATAGTTTTTTTTGACTACAGGATGGTAGATATCCAGTCAATCAACTAATCCAGAAAGTTTGTAATGATGACAACTTTAATTCTGTCAAAGCAAAATTCTTGACACTGAAATTCGTTAATTCCCGGGAAAACTCACGTTTATTTACATTTATTACATTGACCAATCAGAACTTACCTTTAAATTCGCTGCGAATAAACCGGAAGTAAAGCATTCTAGCAAAATTCTGAAGCACTTGGAGGTGTAAAAACATCTTTTTCCCGAAGAAAGGGCATTGGAGCGGAACGAAACAATGTAGACATAGTAAGTAGAATATATGTGAGCGATTCATCGCGTCAGGTTGTTTGAAAAACACGCATAGTACACCAAACCCGAATTTGCCTCAAAAATAGTGTCCTACCCTTCCTTTTTTATACATGCACCTACTATATATTTACATTAACTTCCAGTGCCCGTGCTTTGGCTACCATTCACAAATCATTCCCTTTGGCTACCATTCACACATTATCCCCTCTGCCTGCCATTTACACATTATTCCGTTTGGCTGCCATTTTAAAAATTGCACCCTTTTGGCTACCATTTAAAAATTACTCTCTGTGGCTACTGGCTACCATCATCCATCACTTGCTTTTGCTCCCATTCACATGTATTTCCCTTGGGCCTCTATTCACACTCTACTCCCCCTTGTTACCATTCTCTAGTTTCTACCTTTTTTTCCATTCACAAATGTTCCCTTCATCTATCATTCAGTTGTTACACTCTTTGGATATTTTATAACATTATTGCTAGGTTCTATAAAGCGTGACTTTCATGAGTTTTTCATAACTAATTTCTTTTTCTCATATTTCTAACTAAAACATTTCTGCCCACTAAGTGAAATAGACAAATATATTCTGTCATGCAAAAGCTATGTTTTCTAGAAGACTTGTTTGTTGTGGAATTCTGAGATTTTTCAATATTTTGACTGACTTAAAACTTAGTCTTAAAACATGTTATTATATTAACCTGGTTAACAATGGTCAGATTATTTGGTGTATATTTGAAACTGCCTTTAACATTTTTATAGGTACATGGGTCCTTGGAGATACTAATGTTGCTTTTATTGAGTTTAGAACTTGGTATACGGATGAAATGGCTTGGATGGAAGGTGTATTTTAAACATCCTAGAACCTGTATGAAGGTATGTAAGTACAATGTATTTCTTTTTCCAACAACTTTTCCTTTAAAAGCTTTTCAATACCAAGTGTCTTCCCTTGTCAACAGCTCAGAAAATCTGTGCGACAGCTCTCAGAACATCGCAGATAAACAGTCAGAAAAGGTGTAAATGACTGCGTATGTTCTGTATCAAGCATATGAAAAAGACAAGCCGAAGTACCCAAAATCTTGTGTTTACTACATGAAGCTTGTGTTTACTACATGAAGCTTGTATTTACTACATGAGGCTTGTATTTACTACATGAAACTTGTGCTTACAACATGAAGCTTTTGTTTACTTCATGAAGCTTTTGTTTGCAACATGAAGCTTGTGTTTACTACATGAAGCTTGTGTTTACTACATAAAGCTTGTGTTTACTCCATGAAGCTTGTGTTTACTACATGAAGCTTGTGTTTACTCCATGAAGCTTGTGTTTACTGTCTGAAGCTTGTGTTTATTACATGAAGTTTGTGTTTACTCCATGAAGCTTGTGTTTACTGTCTGAAGCTTGTGTCTACAACATGAAGCTTGTATTTACTACATGAAACTTGTGCTTACAACATGAAGCTTTTGTTTGGTGTTTGAAGCTTGTGTTTACAACATGAAGCTTGTGTTTACTACATGAAACTTGTGTTTACTGTTTGAAGCTTGTGTTTACTGTCTGAAGCTTGTGTTTACTGTCTGAGGCTTGTGTTTACTACACGAAGCTTGTGTATACAACATGAAGTTTGTGTTTACTACATGAAGCTTGTTTTTATTGTATGAGGTTGTGTTACTGCATGAAGCTTTTGTCAACTTCTAAAGTTTGTGTTTACTATCTGTTTGGACTCTGATAGGGTAACGTGACTGGCTATTTGGTGATATCAAGTTTCACCAATTTATAGTTTTAAAAAGTTAACCATAATTGTATACATTAATTAACCCATTGAACAGAGTTCATTGCAAGTAATTTGAAACATAATATTGTCCTTGGTCAGTCATTTATAAACCAATGTCGCACGTAATTTACATATTTTTAAATGATGATTACTAATCAGTATATTAGGATATATCACAGCAATTAGTCTAAAATGATACTGATCATGGTATCATGCAGAGAACCATGCCTCTAAATTTTTATTATGTCTAGTCCCGAAAGCTTTACATTCCGATGATTCTACCGCCTTATTTTACTGATTCATTTTAATGGCTGCCTTGCGTATGACTTCAGGTGAGTCAAAATTTGACTGTTTTGAGGCAAAACACAACCTCATTTTGTTTTCTTCATTTTGCACATTTCGCCTATTTGTAAACTTATCAATGTGCTGGTTTTGCAAAGAGAAACCTCTCACACAGTACAGATGTAAGAGGAACTGTCATAAGAATGTGGGCCAGCATACAAAAGTCTGGGTACACATCTTCATAATTGGAAACAATATCAATGCACATTTGATCGAGAGACTTGTCTCTACTAACATTTAGTAAATACTTAAACTGCAATAAGAAGTACTTGTTCTTTGTCCTTCAAGTAAGTCCCGCAAAAAATCGAGTACGTCATTAATGGAGCCAATGACATAGTCCCTATTCCATGTTAAGTAACAGGCAAGACTTTGTTGACTGTATCATTCTAACAACTTTGTCAATGTAGATAATGTCAGACTGGAACATCCTTGACAGTTTACACAAAATATCAAGGAAATCTCACAACAGAGATATGGTTGTAATAAATTTAAAAGTTTTTATGTTCTTTAGAATGCCTTTTGCTTCATTTGCTCCCTCACTCTGGGGTGATGCAGCTGCTCCATGTTCAAGTCTAAGTACCAAATCTGACTACTACAAAACACAGCCTCAAGAGCATCCTGAAGAGACCAGCAACCATCTGACTTGTGTTGGCTCTTTGAATTTCTTTACTTTTTCACCCATTACTCTTTTAAGTTCTTTTAATTTAATTTATCATACCTTGGGCCAGAGTATTCATAAAAGTTGTAAATATTTATCAAAACAGTTTGAACTACTCTCAAATAAGCCACTTTTTGCCGCCCAATAGGAAACTAAAGCAACATGATGCACAGCACACCAAATGTGTATTATACGTGGATTGTCAGCTTCAAGTCGCACACCAACACCTGCTCCATCAGAACCAAAACCTGAAATTCAATCAATGCTTATACCTACAGACCTAAGCCACTCTATGATACAATTTTATATAGTTCCTGCTTTTTCATCAATAATATCTATGTTTCCACAAAATTCAAGCTGAATAGTTTCATTGTTAACAATTTTACAAAACATTACCAGTTTTTTTTGTTGTTGCAATGTCTAATGACTCATCAAGCATAATGCCCACAAATGGGCTGTTCTGTATTCTAACTATTTATTGTCATTTCTTTCACTACATCAGCCGAATACTTCTGGATGTTCAAAGCTGCCTGATTATTGGTGTATATTCCTTCCGGTCTCCCTCTGATATGACAGGCTTCTGCTCTGCTGTTCTTTGATAATATATGGGCATTTGCTATCTGAAATGAGACGGATAAAAGTTCACTTTTAGTATTAAAAACAAACATTTTTTTATTTTTAGTCTTAAGATCTTGACTTCCAAGCAGATAGTTATACAATTAATAAATGTAACAACACTGCTGTGTGGGGTATTTATGCCGACTAACTCAGCCTTGACATGCGTTACAGAATAGTTTGATATCAGATCTAAATGAATAAGTACATTTATTGGTCACACAACCATTTATTTGTTGTTCTAGATTCAAGATAAATATATGGCATTTGTCCTATTCTCTCAAGTTCTAACAATCAACCACTCCTTAAACATTCAATTATTCCATCAGTGCTAGACTCCAACTGTAAAAATTGAAATCAAACATCCAACCACTACAACGGTTAACTTTTGTCTGCCAAGATGTAATTTTCAAATAAAGCGGGTCTTCATAATACAATTTACTTATTAAGGGGTCAAATGTCAAAATGCCTACAAACACAGAGTTCAACTCAAATACCTATACTACAATTTCTACATACATGTTTATTTAACTTACTTTAAAAACTTAATACTACTTCTACTAAGGGAAATAACCTTAATAAACTTCTTAATAAGTAAAACAAGAATTATCCACCCTATTACATAAAGATGTTTATTCTGTCAAATGAATTGTTAGTGACAATGAATTAATTTTATTATTTTGTTTGCAATATACAGTCAAACTTGTGTACCTGCAGAAAATGCCTATGTGTCCTATGTAGACAGGTGTCCTTTGTTTGCAGGTGTGATGAAATTGAGTATGAAATACAGTTTCTCACATAGAATGATACAGTCTGCAAAAAATGCGTATAGTCCGAGACGGAGGCTATAAAAATCTGGCCCGTACTATAAACTTCCATTGTGTGTGTAGTCTGATCGGAAAACCGAGAGTTTTGGGAAATCGTAAATTTTGGTTTTTCCATGTTACTATAAATATTCGTGCGCATTGACATTAGGGAAAATAATATTACAATTTTAACCAATTAAAACGCTGCTTTTTTTAATAAGTGCGCACAACTTGTCTTCTGTTTCCGCTGACCTGCCATTAGCGCTACGGACTTGGTATGTGATGACAGTAGTCTTTCAGACGACTCGGATTATGCGCCAGTCTAACTTAGATGAAGAAGTGGTGAAGAAAAATTGACTGAGAACTTTTTACAAAAGCTTCACTGTAACCACAAAATAAATGAATAAACTTTCAAAACGCTGACGTCACTTGAGTACTGTTTCTCGGCTTTTTTTGCTAATAGACATCGAAAGCGATAAATTAAACGGGTACCAATATCGTTTTGATTCTGTTTTTGGAAGGTTATTGATTCAATCAATCCGCTTCCTATGTAATTGGTTTCAGAAAATGCATTGTGCTGTATAACTCATCTAGGCTAACATCACCGAAAAACGTAGTCCCAAGAAAAGCAACTAATTCAATTAGAATTGAGTGTGTATATCATACGTGGCAAAAATAGCTCAGTGGTAGAGCGCTCGGTTTGTAATCGAGTGGACCCCAGTTCGCTTCCTAACGAGTAGTAGGATACTGGGGATCCTGCTGCATTTTTCATTTTACGTACAAAGCCATTCAGTGCAAAATGCACAACCCCTCCCAGAAGGGTCAAACCCTTCCAAGACCCCTCCAAGGAGGACAAAAAACTTCAACCTCCTTCCAAAACCCCACTCTCGTGAAAATTTTTATAAATATGAAAAGTTCCTATATTTATAAGAGAAAAAAACTTGTATTTGTTGTACGTTAGGGAGGGGCCGCGTAAAAAACGCCTTTTTTTAAATCCAGGAAAAATTATAGAAAAAATTTATAAAATATGAGAATTTTCCCCATATTTATAATTAAGACGGTTTATAATACAATTTCAAGTGTCCTTTAGCGGTAAACTTGTATTCGTCGTACGTTAAGGGGTATATTCCGATTCTCGTGTCTGGCGAATTAATATCGAATGACCACGTTTTATTAATTATTCATCTTTGATTTTCGAGTCGGTCCCAAAATATTTGCGTTCTTCCATCACCCAAGTCTACATGTAATAATCGTTGTCTCCCTGCCGGATTATTTTTTCTCGTATACGTCAAATTAACTCTGAGGGGTATATTCCGATTCTCGTGTCTGGCGAATTAATATCGAATGACCACGTTTTATTAATTATTCATTTTTGATTTTCGAGTCAGCCCAAAATATTTGCGTTCTTCCATCACCCAAGTCTACATGTAATAATCGTTGTCTCCCTGCCGGATTATTTTTTCTCGTATACGTCAAATTAACTCTGAGGGTGTAAACCCCCGTCTTTTGAAGAAGCCAGTGTTCTGTGCCGTACAAATGTTCATCACCCACAATAATTGGGTGCGTTACTATATCGTTATAAATGATATTCTCATTCGGCGTTTTAATAAAGGCTGATGTGAAAAAGTTGTATCATTTATTTTTATTATTTGTGATAACAACCCGATTATCTTCTGTTTGTTTTATATTGATTATAGTATCCGCGGTAATGTCATGCGAAAATAAAAGAGTATCTAATAAATTTTCTCCAAGAATTTTCATATCTGATTCTAATCGTAAAATTTTGGTATTGTTTCCCACGACGGCCTTCCCCACATCCAACTTTATTTTTCCAATGATTGGATCTAGGTCTTTTTCATCTATAAACGTTTCCAATTCTTTTTTAAGACTTTCCTAACCCTTCTCAATATCTCCCTGTAATTTTCGTTTGATTTTGTCTTCAATGGTTTCACTATCCAACGCCCACTCCCTTTTAAGTTTATTCAGTTCGGTCTCCATTGTTTGTTCACCCACGTATCCTCTCAAATGTTCTTTTTTCCATTGTTACAAAGGTTTTACCAACTTCTGTTTTCATCTTTTCCATTTTGCTCTCGTCTACATACGTTTCCAATTCTTTTTTAAGACTTTCCAACCCTCTTTTTACGTCTTGTTCAACCTTATTCTAAATAGTTTCATCACCCCTCATCCACTCTTTTTTTTAGTTTATTTAGTTTGGTTTCCAATTTTCGATTGTTGATGTAATCTCTTAAATTTTCATTCATTTTATTAACCAAGGTTTTACCAACTTCTGCTTTTGCCCGCTCCAATTCATTCTCGTCTACATACGTTTCCAGTTTTTGCTTTAAATTTTCCACTCCTCTTTTTACATCCCCCCGTTATTTCCGTTCGATTCTGTCCTTGATGGTTTCATCATCCAACGTCCATTCTTTCTTTAGGTTTTCCAGTTTGGTTTCCAAGTTTCGTTCATTGATATATTCTCTCAAGTATTCTTTTATTTTGTCAACAAAAGCTCGCCTAATTTCTGTCTTTGCCTGTTCTAGTTTGTTCTCATCTACTTATTTCTCCAATTCTTTTTTAAGACTTTCTACCCCTTTTTCGATATCATCCCTCAACTTCTCTTCTATTTTATCTTCTATATCAATCAGCGAATCTTTTATACCTCTCAATTCGCCGTTTTGTTTATCTAGACCGTAATCACGCACCATCTTGTTTCTTCGTTTTATCACAAATGCCTTGCTCGCTGCATCACCCCCCATCCGTGGGAGTCCCAAGATTCGTTATCTTGTTTCCAAACATATCGATTCTCCCCCTTCTCAGAAAATTGTTACTTATATAAGATAAAGACACATCGGAACCCGAAACGTGAATTTTAGGTATTCGACCAAATTTATCGACTGGCATTTTTATAACGAGAAAAATTTATTTTAATCAGATTAAATTGGTTTATAATACAGTCTTATGTATCCATTTATTACAATTATAAATCGATAAAACCATTGTTTGGGTTCAAAAAGTAAATACGCTTCCTCCTTAATTTGAAATGACCAGTTGCCTTTTATCATTCTCATGTCCTTATTATCTATTAGTTTACTGGTAAAATTTGCCGTTTCCTTATCCCACTCAGTTCCTTTCAGTCTTATTCGCCTGGTTAATGTGGTTGATTCCAGGGTGTTTGGTAAACTGTTGGTGTGTTGTAAATCAATGTCGAGCGTATACAACCCAGGCTTTTTAAGGAGCCATACTTCTCTGCGCTCACTCAGTAGTGTGGAATGAGGATAGTCTATAATACTTTTATAATCAATATATTTGTTTTCCGTTTGATCGAAACGTTCTGTGATATAGTCAAACCCCCCATTTATTAACTTTTCCAAGTCAATAATAGTACCTTTGTTTATGTCAAATGAAATCAAGAGCGTATTCAATTGATTGCTTTTTAAAGTTTGTATCATCGCTTCTAGTTGTTTAATTTCATCTAGTTTATAATCTCGTACCATCCGGTTTCCCCGTTTTATTACAAATGCCTTGTTGGCTGCATCACCCGCATCCGTCGGTGCACCGAGATTCGTAATCTTGTTTCCAAGCATATTAATTTCCCCCACGTCTGTTTTAGGCATTTGTCCAAATTTATCGACAGGCATTTTTTAATTTTTAAAACTTTTGTTTAAAACGTATAAACACAAATGTCCACAAATGACTGATCCTTTCGGCTGTACCTGATCTTTATTGTAAAATATTTTTGGTTTTAAATATTTTACCAGTTCTTTCGGCAGTTGTATGCCGTACCCGTCAAAATAATATTTGTCTTTTCCTTTTTTAATCCAACAAACCCAATGCGTGTCACCAGCGTTGGAGGATCCAATACCGTCATTCGGATCTGAGTCGTCCAAATTTAATATTCCACATTCCCTTTTCCAAGGACGTTTTGGGAGTTGATTACGCATAAATACACCCCCGAAAACTCGGAATTTTCAACTCTTTAACTGCTTCCATCAATTCGAAATTGTTGAGTGGCTTATTCGGTAAAATTAAATTTCCAACGTTCATTTTTTTACTTATTAATATCTTTATGCCCCACTGCCAACGTGTGGATTCTGTTTGACAAATGTGCCTCTTGTCATCCTTGTCGCTTAGCGCGACCTTGTTCATTTCTTCCGTGTACATTACGTGACTTCGACTTCTCAAAATATTCATTGTTCTCAATTGTTCGTTTCCTGTAAACAGACACTTTTCATAATCTTCAAATCGGATACTCTTTTTCACAACAACTTTTTTCATCCCTTTACATTTTTTTCTTCCAATCCTTCACACATTTTATACGAATACAATTTAGCCCTCAGACCGACAAATCCTTCTATAATTTTCCCACCCGCCTCGTCTTTAAAGTTTCCTATAATCTTGTTATTCTCGTTCGTCCAAATTCCGGATTCGTGTTCCCTCGAGAAATTACTCGTGTCAAATTTGTCTTTGACGTCGGGGGTAATATCTTTATAAAAATCTTCCATCTCAATTTCGTACTATCCGTATCCGTAAACAACAATTTAGCTTTTTCTCCATATTTGGCTTTAAAATGTGCGTGATTTTGTTTTATTGTGCGTAAATTATGTACATGTGTACGTGAATGGGAAAACTGATATATACCTCTGAGATGTCCTAGTTTTAGACCAATTAAATAGGTAGGCTTATGGAGTTATTGCTGTTTAAATATGGACCCTCATAGAGGTATAAATAATTTTATAGTCAAACCCCCCATTTATGGGGATATTATATTATTTTTGGGGATATTAATGAAGGAACATTCATTGGGATTTTCGTAACCTGCTCTGAACAAATATAATAATAATTTGCTCCATAAGGACGAAATTTTGCTTTTCAATGTTTCCCTGTTTTTCAGAGCGTGATTTTATGCATAATGATGGTGGAGGCAATTGTTGTATTGATACGACAGACAAATCATTTCAGAGTAACACGAGGGCTGAGACCTTTGTTTCTACTTAATTCTCATTATTGTCGAGGTGTCAGAAGGTAAATTATATCATTATTAATTATGATCACCATGATATTAAATGATGATAACCATGTCATATAAACATAATAAGCATTTTATGCAGCTATGATAAACATAGTATTACGTATGTAGTTTGGAAAAGCACATGTTATATAATCATGATATACATATGTTACATAGTGATGACGACCACATGTCATATATAATGATGATATCTACATGTTATATAGGCCTTTTCAAAAACATGATTTATCTGCCCTTGGCAGCTCTTCATTCGATCAGAAACACGCACCTGCCACTTATGGGTAATACTGCGCTTCACAGAAATATCATTTTAATGCTTCATAAATATCAAACCCTTATTAAATGTATGTCAATTTCCAGTGTACCTCATACAGATAGTACAGTAGATATAGTAGTTTCCATTTCTATTTACAGTAGGAAAAACGAAATAAAAAAAGCTATGATAGCTGTGAAAGTTTTACTACAGTTATTTAAAGTATATAAAGGTGTGTACCAGCTAGTAGGCCTAGTTATCTAATATACAACCAGTAAAAACATAGATATACGTACAAACTTTTAATAAGAAAGCTTATTACTATAGTGAACTGTCAAATTTTCTGTTTAAACAAGTTAAACTGTCAGAAATAGTGAATGTTTGCCACAGGGAATATACCGAAGGCAAGGGTAAAGAAACTGAATATTTGAATTACCAGTAATAGAATATTCTGATTTAACATAAATAGCTATGCCATCTTGCAAGTGGTATTGTTGTGTATGAAAGAAAAAAAACTAGTTTACAGAAATGAGTTGGTGCATCAATTTTCAGCTGATTTACAAGTAAGAAAGGTCTGGATTAAGCCATGAAAGAACACAAAGCCCAACTTTGTCTTTGTTAACAGTGACCTAATCATGTTGTGTGGAAAGCTTTTGTTGGGCAATTTGGCCCCACAAATGGAAAACCCTGCCGTCCCAGGCAGTTGTTCACTAGAGCAGATGAGAGTGAAAACCAACTAACAGCAAATTATTTAGATTTTTTCAGCATAGCTGTCTAATATCAATTTTGATTTGGCATAGCTATCTAATATTTGATTTGGCATAGCTATCTAATATCAGTGTTGAAATATACCTTTTGGGATAACGTATTAACGATTTAGTGGAAATTCCTAATTCTACTGGATAATTTCATTGGCAAGGAAATAGTTTGATGCATACTTTTTCTGTTTGTAAAATTTGTAAAGTAAAAATATACAAAACTGTATTCGTAGGTAGTTGAAATATAGTTATACACACGTTCTTGACAAACATTTTACATTTGATCTTTGATATGAATGCAGTGTCTCATTGTGTGTTGTGGGCAGCATTTAATATTCATTATTATAGCAGAATAGAACAATTATTTACTTCAAAGTCTCAACGTTATAAATATGTATGCCCGGGTTCTGGGTGTTACACATTTCTTTCAGAATTATAGCTCCGCATACATTAATTAATCTGCAGCACAATCCATATGTAATTGTTGATTTTTAAATATTTTAATTCATTAAATGTAACACAATATTGATGTGTTATTTTTCAAAATATATATATATATACAGCATACGGTTAGGATATGCAAGCAAGAAATGACGCAACTACTTGCCGAATTTCCTGTCCAGTATATTTATAGATGCTTCATTCATTGCACTGTGGTCAATTGTAAACATCAACAACACATTTTTATTACCTAGTTATGCATATCATCAGGAATTTCATGAACATAAGAAAGTAAAACTACATTCGTCATACTTTTAGTTTCAACAGTGTAACCTAGTTACGCATATCATCAGGAATTTCATGAACATAAGAAAGTAAAACTACATTCATCATACTTTTAGTTTCAACAGTGTAAATAACATCAAAGGACGAAATTTCTCATTTCTACACTTTACGTCTTTTTAGCTCACCTGAGCATGTAGTGCTCAGTCAGCTATGGTGATCAGTCAGTCTACTTTGGCCTCTGGCTTCCATCATCCACACCTGGGCTTTGTTAACACTCTAGAGGTCATACTTTTGAGTGAATCTTCACTAGACCTGGTCATAAGATAAGATAAGATTTATTTTAGCATATAGTACATACATGGTAATAAAACAACATGTAGTGAAACATAACATAACACAGAAATAACATAACACATAAATCCTGAAATTTAAAATCACTGCACTAAAAATTCCTCTTATGTTTATTTTTCTTGAATATTAGAATATTTCACCAGCCAATTTAAAAAAAATAGATCATTAGATAATTTCAACAAAAATTATTTATTTTGCACAATGCCAAATTTGTCAACATATATTTCCTTAAATCTGGCCTAGATTTTTCGTCAATAAAATCAGACAGTTAAGATAAGATAAAAAGATAAGATTTATTTTGGCATATAGTACATACATGGCAATAAAACAACATGTAGTGATACATAACACAGCACGAGTACAAACACCAATTTAAGACATGCACACCAATACCAGGGATAACACAATACCAGGGATAAACCCTTATTTCCATAGTGGTCCCTTAGCAATGATGGCATGACTTAAAGAGACAATGTTAGTACTTTGTAATTATCACAATAAAATCATGATGAATAATAATTATCACAAAGTTATTTTTATCACATATTGACTTAGTATGTTCACATTTCAGCTGAAATATATCAAAACTGACACCCAAAAAATCAGAGCTGAAAGAAACACTGTTTGATTGTTGATAAATCATGAATTACACATGAAAATCACATAAAAATAGATTGTGTCTTTAGTGCATCAAACATTTAAGATCAAAATATTTGGTATTTGAAATATGTAGTAGTTGAAGTTTTTTCACTAATAGTGATCAAACAAACCAACGCTGTATTTCTGAGACTTGATTTTTTCAATTGATAGGCAGAAATTAGTATAAAAAATATTTTATTTGAAATGTGACTGTGAAATTGCTCTTCTACAATATGAATTCAAATTTCATACATTGCTGATCTGTGCATTGCAAGTTGTTACGGCTCTGTGTATTATAGGTCATAGATAATATGTTTAATGTCAGGTGCATTGAAAGAAGTTTTTATCTAAAAATTTGATCAAAGATGCAAATGTTAAGATAATTGTACTAGTAACTCAAAGTTCATCCTTTTACCTCCTTCCAAACATGAAAATAACAGTTTTAAGAACAATGAAATAAACAGCAATACATTACACTCATGTAAATTCATTTACATTCATTGGGTCAGAAAGATGCACATCCTGCTATGTCCAAAATTTTGTTTTACCATATTGATTTGTGCACAAGATTTTAAGCTAAATTTTGCTAATAGAAAAAATATATTGAAATGCATTTTTATTTAATAAATGGAAATGTTTAACTTTGTGATTTATCTTGTTAATTGTCACTAATTTGCACAGATCAGTGCACTTTCTCCAATGAAATTTTATTTTATCTCAGCAAAATCCTCAGCGTTGTTTTCAAGGTTGTCAAAATTATAGTCTGGGTGACAGTGAGGGACTGATCTTTACTGATAGAAATTAATTAAAATGGGGGGAAGCATGCAGTCATATATATTTATAGCATCCATTGTTTTATGGATCTACATTGTTTTTATAGCTGTCTGTGGGTCAAAAATATTGTATATTTAATCAGTCAAGGGGTGTGACAACCACTTATTATTATTATTACAATGCTTATTAATCTTTTGTAAATTTCATTAATTTTTTGCTGAGAAACTTAAGCATAATAGCTAAATGAAATTGACAGGTCCGATTACTAAGATAGATGTTTTTAATTGGTCATGTTAAACTTCAATTCTTTGATAATTTACTAGACATTTTGACAACTCATTGATTTTGTAAAAGTTTAATCATATTTTCATTTTTTAGATAAATGTTATATAATTATGTATCATTTATTAAACCCATTTTTGCAAATGTGTACATCATTATATTTGTTGTATCCTATATTTGCTTATGTCTGCTTAAGTGTCACAAATTTGATACATTAAATCAATTCTCAACTGCTGGGTCCGACAAACATGTATTCAATGATTGTCATGAAGTACTCATACACTGATTCTACGTAAGAATGCAATTTTCCTGTTATTCTATGTCTCTTGTAAGTGTAGGATAATCTACTCATTGCATATGGGTCTTGTGTGTTTTTGTTTGTAAAATACTGATATATCTATGTAAACAAGAAGTTACTTTGGAATTTAAAAGCCAATATTAGTCGAGATAACCCATTAACCATAACTAAATCATAATTTTTTTATGTCGTCACTTCATATTACCTCTTTTGTCCCGTCCTAAATCGCAGATGAACTTTATCACAGACGATATTGATTGTTTTTTACATTTAGCCATGTGCATTAGGAATAAAAACTAGAAATAATGTTCAAAAAACAAATAATGTATGTAATAAAGTTGTAAAATGCGTTGTCGCCAAAATGCGAGCAAGATATGTTACCTAGAAATCGAACTACAAAATCTAGGGAAAAAAACTGTCTTGTGTCTTCTAAAGTACTTTCTGAACTAATGAGTCATTATGGATTCCAAAATTAATAGCATCCAGAGTCATCAATAAAATTTGTGTTCTGGAAATCTGGTCAAAATTTGAAATCGGCAATGTAACTTTAACCAAGGCAAGATACGTTACTTATGAAAGCAACTATAATACACAGAATTATTTAAAATGCTGTATATTAAAAGGGTTTGCTGACTAGTTGTCCACTTAATTTCTCATGGACAAAACTTTAAGTATATTTGAAATTTACTCTTTATAAAAAGAAAACAGTTTTATGCCCGCCATATATGTTACTGCAAGATATGATACCAGTTGCAAAGAACCACATCACAATGATTCTGGCTAAAGAGCCACATAATTGAAAGTATCATTGCCTCGTATTTTTTAGAAATCATTTTACCAGTGTTTCGTGTTGGATTTATCGTCCTGCATTATCTGTGGTAGGGAGTAAGTAAATTATATATTTTTTTAGACTATCATTTATATGAACCTTTGGTGAAATAACATTGGATCATGATTATTTAACATTGTATGAGTAATACACACTAAAATATCATAGAAGAATGAAATGAAATGTGTAATATGGACATATATACTGCCGTAACGTTTCCTGCAAGGATTGTTACGTATCTTGCTGTTTTGAATACGGTCCTTCATGTGAGAACGTTCGCAGTTTCTTGTGGAGGTCAGTGAGCTGCATACTGGTTAATCGCTTAGGTCTTCTAAGTCTGCCCAGGAAAAATGAAAAACTGCTGTTGAATGCGTAAAACCTCAACCCAAACAAACTAATTATTATTATTATTATACCTGTCAGCATGACCAAGCCCCGGGCAGAGATCCATAGGGGTTATCACAACAAAAAAGGCAGAATGTGGTTCTTTTCTTGGAAAAGGAAGAATGTGAAAAAAATCGCAAACATATTATCACCATTATTCGGCAACTGAGTATTAGCTCATCAGTTTTCAAAGAAAAAAATCGAGCTATAGTCATAGTTCTTGTGACGTCGTCATCGTTGCGCAAAACAGTAATTTTATATTTGGTTTGGAGTTAAGTCGGTCAGTGCACCTACCTATGTTTACCTGGCTTACTCACACCAGTACCCACACACCATGTTTTACAAACCACTGACTGGTTTCTCACTTGCATCAGAGGTGAGAAACGAATATTATTTTGGTGGAAAGAATGTCGTTCCAACCGAGAATCGGATCAGCAAGCTCCAAATTGTGAGTCAGACAAAGTCATGATAACCATGTTATACATTAATGATAACCATGTTATACAGTAATGATAACCATGTTATACAGTAATGATAACCATGTTATATAATAATTATGACCATGTTTTATAGTAATGATAACTATGTTATACAGTAATGATGAACATGTCATACAGTCATGAAAACCATGTTATCCAGTTATGATAACCATGATATAAAGTAATGATAAACATGTTATACAGCAATGATAACCATGTTATACAGCAATGATAAACATGTTATACTGTTATGATAAACATTTTTTACAGTAATGATAAACATTTTAGACAGTAATGATGACCATGTTATACCTCCCCTTAGAAGAATTGGTGGTATATTGCTTTGCACATGTTGGTCAGTCAGA
Source organism: Lutraria rhynchaena (assembly GCA_008271625.1). Taxonomy (NCBI): domain Eukaryota; kingdom Metazoa; phylum Mollusca; class Bivalvia; order Venerida; family Mactridae; genus Lutraria; species Lutraria rhynchaena. The sequence continues at coordinate 206,055 of VIBL01000391.1, forward strand.
TCATCGATAGACCAGACCTTGTCCAATCAATTGGGCACACGACCCACAGATTTGGTATGGAGGTTGGTTGTGTCTTGTACATAAACCCTATTGATTTTGTGGTGAGTTGGTGAAAGGTCAAGGTAAACATGTCCTTTACAGTTCCACTTCTAAAAGACTATTTTGTAAATACCAAAGTGGAAAGTTAAAATTGTTTGGATGACATAATATTGTGTACATATCTGAAATATATTTGCAGGTTGGCAAGACAGACATTTCAGTCACTTCCACCCATCTTTGATATGTTGATGCTTCTCATGTTTTTTATGTTGATATTTTCTATATTAGGTAAATTCTTATTTTTTCTTTTGTTTGATTGTTATATGCCCCGCACAACAAAGTTGAAGGGATGTATACTGGTTTCAGGTTGTCCATCCGTCTGTCTGTCCATCTGTTGGCGAAATCTTGTACGTGCTTCTTCTCCGAAATGGCTGTTTGGATTTTTATAAAACTTGACCAACACATTAGGCATTAGTTCTTCTTGCGCATATTATAACAAAATATATTCAGATTTATTTTCAGGGAGTTATGCCCCTTTTTTATTTGCCTATAGATAAAATTTTGTGTGCGCATAATCTCCTAAACGGCTTGTTGGATTTTTATAAAACTGTACCAGTACATTAGGAATTAGGTCTACATGCGCATGTTTTTTTTTAAAAAATATTTGGGTATATTATCATGGAGTTATGCCCCTTTTTTATATGTCTATAGACAAAATCTTGTTTGTGCTCTTTCTCTGAAACAGCTTTTCAGATGTTAATAAAACTTTACCAGTACATTAGGCTTAGGACTACTTGCACCTATTTTTTACAAAAAAAATATTCAGATTTATTTGCATGGAGGTATGCCCCTTTTTTATTTGTCCATAGACAAAATCTTGTGTGCACTTCTCCTAAATGGCTTATAGGATGTTTATAAAAACTTTACCAGTACATTAGGCATTAGGTCTCCTTACGCATATTGTAAAAAAAATTATTCCGATATGTTCTCACAGAGTAATGTCCCTTTTTTATTTGTCTGTAGACAAAATCTTGTGTGAGTCTCTACTCCTAAATGGTTTGTTCTAAGTTATTAAGATTTTAAAAAAGGGCTCTGCATGGAGCATTTAATCATCTTCAGTGATCCAATTCAATTCTCTTTTCTGATTGGCAAAAATATTCTTCGTAAGGCTTGATTTGCAAAATACAACATGCTAATCTTCACCCATCTAATTAACAGACGCTTTTTTTACATAACTACCTACTGAAATGTCCATACAACCATACAACTTATTATGTATAGTTGATAGTGTTAAGCACGATCATTTAGTGCTCCTTATTAAGTAAGACCGATCAGTAGTAAATAAAATTTATGGGCTAAAAAGATGAATATATTATACATATATTTTACAGGTTTTTATCTTTTTTCTACTGTGCCATGCAATCCTGTAAGTAATATTTTGTATTTTACATTAAAGTATTTTAATTAATACTGGTCCTTCAAATTTTTTCTACCACACAATTTTAATTTACATTTAAGATTTAAATTCTTTTGAACATAATGAGGCATAAGTATATTCTTTTGATTATAATGAAATAAATGTTTAGTTGATTTATAGAATACTGGATATATTACCATGAATATTGGAATCAATCATTCTTGGGACTTTATTATTTCAATGGTTCATTCACTGACTTCAGGAATTAATAATGTACTAGAGTCACTTTGTGTTGTGTCAAATATTGTTGGATTAAAAGAATACTGTTGAAGAAATCTTAACAAAATTGTACACATCTTGAAGAAGAAATGACATGTGCTCATATCAAACTGTATACCTTGAAAGTGGTAACAGGTCTATTTGTCCAGAATATAAGTTTGTTCCTGGCATATTCATTCTAATATTAACCCAGACTCAATGAACAACACCATATTGAAGACAAATTGCACAAAAATGTGAAAAATGAAATTTACTACCAAAACATTCATATTCAACCTCATCCCTATAAAACAGCTGAGTCATCAAATTACCCTAAATATTCTATATGAATCTTGGAATAAGTGAATTTTTTGGGGGGAATTCAGCAGTTGTTTATTACTAATTAGGCCTAAACAAAAAAAGGTTTTGAAAAAAAGGATTGTTTCCAGTTACATGCCCAGAAAAATATGGTTTGGTCAGTAGCGATTTTTTTCTTTTTCTTTTTTTTTTACATAATATCAGCAACACTCTTGTAAAAATTACAATATAGCACTAAGATTTGGATACTGTAAAAAATTATGAGTTGGCAGGTAAAAGATGGGGCGGTCGGGTAAGCGAAACTAACCTGTTTTTAGGCCTTAAGTGAGGATAACAACCTATCTGTACAGATGTTATGAATATTATTTATTAGTTATTATTTATTCATTTTTGAATTCTTTCAAGGGTATACTTTTATGAAGAACCTTCACCCTTTTCACCCGCTTGTCATCAGTGAAGTGTTTCCATACTTTGTATTTCTTTCAGATTGATCAGTAAGTGTTAATATATCTTTGACAATGAATTATTCTGGATTTGCACTGATCGAGATACCCCCATTTTGCATTGCTTGAATTTTTGGCTTGGCACACATATATTCTTATGTCTAAGAATTTATAGGATATACTTTCTATGAAAATTGGTTACATAAGAATTGTCTGTAAGGTTTTGAGTCTAACGTATACAGTGTAACCTCTGAGTACAGGACTCTCTGAATACTGGAACTCTCTGATAATCGGATGATTTTCAAATTCTAGATTTTCTCTCCATGTAATCCTAAATTCTAACATCTGGACTGCTGACTTTATACTGTTCTTAATTTTGTTCTGAATATCGGACGCCGACATTTTCAAGTGTCTAAACTTTGTGTACTGACCTGGAGGGTCCACATTATTACTGAATCAACATAATCTAGGCCCCCAATTAACGAACATGTCAGTCATCTATTGTTCACATGAAGCAGTCGCGTGTAATAGTAGCTAATGCATCAAAAACACTTTAATGCATATCCAGATGTAAGTTGACTTTGATGTTCTACTCGATGCATAACACTGGTCTAATTACCATTGATTACACCAATGTACAGATGCTAGATTAAAATATATCATTTTAGATCTCACACTCTTAATCAGATATAAAATATCTTAAAATAAAAAACATTTTGGTGTATGCAAATACTAATGGCTTAATATATACATAAAATGCACTACAATAACTATATACAATTTTAATGTAACATGCACACAAATATCATTGGTTCATGATTGTGCAATAATTTCATTTGAAAACCTCTCTGAATATCAAAACTCTGAAAAACAGACTTTTGACTTGGTCTGTACAGGGTCCAGTATTCAGAGTAACATATTGTAACATATTTTACATATTCAAATAAAATGTAAAATAGGCAGCCACATGTCGGCACAGTTATGAGCAAATTGTTTATTAAAATATATGATAAAAATTCTACCTGACAACAATATTCTATTCATCAATGAAATGAGAAGTAGCCCAGATGAATGCCAACCGTAGTAATGGCTGAGTTTAGTCACATTCGATATTCTTAACATATTAAATTCGCTATTTTAGCATGTATAAAATTTTACATGAGGTGTCCTTTGTAGCTGCCTTTTTGTGTTGGTAATAGTGTTTTATTACACACAATCTAGTGTCACAAATAAGCCTTACTTTAGCCCTACTTTTTTTTAAAAAAGGTCCTATTTTTGCCCTACTTTTTTTAAATGGAATCACTTGACAGCCTGTAAATCCTATCTTGCTGTGGTGTGGATAAGTAGGCATGGCATTGTTGATAACTGAACTTTGGTAATAAACCTCATATAAACTTGTCAAATACCAGTTGTAAATGCCTAGTAGGATGGATGTTTTGTAAATTAATGATATTTTCTGTTGTATTTTTTTCAGTATTTTAAAACACTGAAAGACAGTTTTGTCAGTCTTTTCATTCTTTTAACAACTGCCAAGTAAGTATTTTGTTTTAATAATGTCAGCATTTATATTTATCATAATGTCAGTAGAGGATGTATTAGATATGCAGACAGGCACTAAAAATAATTATTGAATGAATGCTAAAAATTAATGAATAGGTAAAGTAATTAATATCACATGAGACACTAAGACAGCTTTATAGTATGTAAAAAAGACAATGCGTTCATGATGTTAGGCCTTTCATATAAAACTGAATCTTTCATGAAAATCTTGTTGACAGACAATTCAAGTTTTTATAATTGTGTTATAAATCCATCTCCAAAGTTTATGCATTCTTCACATAAATATCTGAGTATTTTAGTCTTACTTTTGAAATTTAAGAAAATACTTTATAGACGCTCGGAACACTCTTCAATAATTGATTCATTGACTAGGGTCAACACATAAGCATCGACAGATGCTTCAGGTTTTGTTTATTTTGCCTTAAGCAAAACATATACATGCGTAGTATAGAAGTTGAATATCATTATTTGTTTATATACCCAACTTTTTATTCCTCATGATCTTTGTATTTAGAGTCAGTGTTGTGTAATAAGATTCCATGTGTATCAGTGGTTTATTCCACACTGTCAAATCAAGATAAACATACTATAATAATACGCTGTTGCAAACTTGCTTTATAATACCAATATATTGAAACAATTGCTGTTAGAAAAAAAAAATTGGTGAACATTTGTTTTGTTAGTTATTCAATGTTGTAAATGTTGTTACTTTTACCATTTATCAGTCATACTAATTTATAACTTATAATTGTAAAGTTGTATTACTGTAATGTATAGTGCTTATGTGTATTTTAAGCTGGTGGCCATGAATGGCTAATAACTGATTTGTAGTTTTTTTGTAAATGATTTGTTATTTTTCTGTTTATTTTTATAGCTATCCTGATGTAATGATGCCAGCATACAATGACAGTAGATATTCGGCATTTTTCTTTGTTGCATATTTGTCATTAGAATTATACTTCATCATGAATTTGGTTAGTGTGATTTTTAATCATATCCCCTTGTTGAAAATACCAAAATGCTATCAGTTCGTCTATGTGTTCATTTACACTCTCTGCGTGTTCATATACTATGATATACATTGCCTGTGTGTTCATATACTGTGATATACATTGTCTGTGTGTTCATGTACTGTGATATACATTGTCTGTGTGTTCATATACTGTGATATACATTGTCTGTGTGTTCATATACTGTGATATACATTTTCTGTGTGTTCATGTACAGTGATATACATTGTCTGTGAGTTCATGTACTATGATATACATTGTCTGTGTGTTCATATACTGTGATATACATTGTCTGTGTGTTCATGTACTGTGATATACATTGTCTGTGTGTTCATATACTGTGATATACATTTTCTGTGTGTTCATATACTGTGATATACAATGTCTGTGCATCATGTACATTGTCTGTGTGTTCATATACTGTGATATACAATGTCTGTGCATCATGTACATTGTCTGTGTGTTCATGTTCATTCTTTGTGTGTTCATACACATTGTCTGTGTCATCATGTTTGTTCTCTGAGTGTCATATGCATGTACATTTTCTGTGCATTCATGTTTATTCGCTGTGTGTTCATGTTTATTCTCTGTGTGTTCATGTGCATTGTCTTAGTGTTTATGTACATTGTCTGTGTGTTTATGTACATTGTCTGTGTGTTTATGCACATTGTCTTAATGTTTAATATGTACATTGTCTGTGTGTTTATGCACATTGTCTGTGTGTTTATGTACATTGTCTGTGTGTTTATGTACATTGTACATTGTCTGTGTGTTTATGTACATTGTCTCTGTGTTTATGTAAATTGTCTCTGTGTTCATGTTCATTGTCTTAGTGTTTATGCATATTGTCTTTGTGTTCATGTACATTGTCTTAGTGTTTATGCATATTATTTTTGTGTTCATATACATTTTCTTAGTGTTTAATATGTACTTTGTCTGTGTGTTTATGTACATTGTCTGCGTGTTCACGTACAATGTTTCTGTCTTCATGTGCATTGTCTCTTTATTTGGGTAATTTGTCTTTGTGTTCATGTCATAATTGTTGTTCTGGTGATATTATCAATCCAGTCTGTTGCTATGGTGATATCATTTGAATCCATTTTCCCATTATCTCAATGAAAATCAGATGCCTGTTTGCCAACATGTCGAGCCTGTGAACTCAACCTCATCAAAAGCCTGATTTGGGTTTTAATTAGACACTTATGACAAATCCATTCATAGTTACATTTTAACAAAGTACAAAACTGCTGCTCAGTGCATGTCAAAGAAACAGCCCTGACAAGAACAAAATTGACATAAAATTATATTCTCCCAGATTGACCTTGACTTTGCGCTAAGGATACAGGTCCTGTGCTTGGTCAACACACTGTTACAGTTTGGCAAACACTTGTGTAAAATAGTCTTGAAATCCCCAATAACTGACAATTTTATGGTCTGCTCAAAATATATGGACACACACATATACATACACCTACTATATTATGGTGACCAAGTTGCACCAATGCACTGTCTTACAATGGTTATTTGTGCAAAGTTACATTGTATTTCTAAATCATCAAAGAGCTGACAAAGTTATTCTCTGGACAAAATGACAGCTTAACATCATTTTTTTACTTTTGACCTCTATTGTAGCCCTGGCTTTTAAACTGAGGATATTGATCCTTTGCCAACATGTGTCAAATTATTTTGATAAACCTGAGCCCCTGAAGAAGTTATGTTCTCGACCAGATGTTTACATAACTTTTTGGCCTTTGATTTCCCAAGTGTGACCTTGACTTTAGAGCTAAGGACACAATATCCTGCATGTGACATGCTATAACATCTTAGTAAATATTTATGTTATTTTGAAATTCCCCTAAACTGATGAAGTTATGGTCCATACAAAATTCCAGACTAACAGAAACATGCTGGCACACTCATAGCCCAACTGCCATTGTTGCAACTCAATTGAGTTCACCACTGGAGCTAAAAGATCTCCCTACTTTTTACCTCACCAGAACCAAAGGTTCAGGGTGAGCTGTTAGGATGGGTTGGTGGATGCTCCGTCATCTGTAGTCTGGCATCAACAATGGTCTTCTCCTCAGAAACTACCTGTCGGATTTACTTCAAAATTGTTGTGTAGAAGCCTTTTGACGTTCTAACTGCAATTTGCTCATATTGTACCAGTTGGCCCCTTTTAGGGGTCACTAGGGCTAAAAATAGAAAAAACCTTTAATCATCTTCTTCTCATGAACCAATGGATGCATCATCATCAAACTTGGTCTGTAACATCCTTATATCCTTTTATCTGATTTGCTCAAATAAAAATGGTAAGCCCCTTCTAGTGGTCGCTAGAGATAAAAATAGAAAAACCTTTAATCATCTTCTTCTCATGAACCAATGGATGGATCATCACCAAACTTGGTCCGTAGCACCATAGCATCGTTAGATGGTCCTCTATCAAGGTTGCTCAAATAAATATGGTCGGCCCCTTTTAGGGACCTCTACAGTTAAAAATAGAAATACCTTAAAATGACTTTTTCTCACAATTCTATGGATGGATTATTACCAAACTTGGTTTTTATTATCTTTAGATAGTGTTATATCAGATTTGCTGAAATAAAAATGGTTGGCCCCAATTAGGGGCAACTAGAGCTAAAAATGGAAATACCTTAAAATGACTTGTTTTCCTGAACCAGTGGTTGGATCATCACCAAATTTGGTCTGTGGCATCCTTCAGTCATCACGAATATTCTTTTGTAGTATCCTTTGATGGTCCTTTATCGAGTTTATTATTGTTCCCCATTATTTGCCCACAAGTGTACCTTTATTACCCTTTCAGTAACACATTAATTAACATTTATTCTGGTGAGCGATGCAGGGCCATCGTGGCCCTCTTGTATTTTTATCTTAATAGTGAAAGAAAACATTTAATTGCGTATGAATGTGGTTAATATTTCTATTTTGTCCAGATGAAGCTATTACTTCTATCAGTTATAAATACCAAGTATTTCTTATTAGCCGTTTTCAGACAACTGAAGTTATTCTGTGTCTTTTCATGTATTTAATTCAACATTCCTTTGAATTGCTTATCAAACATGAGAAGGATAAAATGGATTGTTCCTTTGTTGTCTTTATAGTCCTTGGTCAAAATGTTCATTTATAAAAAAGCTTTATCTTCATGGTATTGTCTTTTTCAACATGAATTTATTTGCTCTTACAAACAAAATATTAGTATTACGCTGATTACATATCATGTTTTTTTCAGTTTCTTGCTGTTGTGTATGACACATTCTCAGGCTTTGAAAAAGAAAAACTGAAGAAACTTTTTTTCCATAAAAGAGAAGGTTGTAGACATGCTTTTAAATTGCTGACAACAAAAAAGGTGTGCATAAAATTTGTCATTTTGCCAAACTCTACAACTCGGTTGTTTTGAATTAACCTATAGGTTTTATAAATGATGTCAAAATGATTATTACGATGATATCTTAGTTAAGTTTGAACGTGGGTCATCTGAGGTCAAAAACTAGGTCACCAGGTCAAATCACAGGAAAACCTTGTTAACACTCTAGGGGTCACAGTTCTGATTGGGTCTTCACTAAACTTTGTCAAAATGCTTGTCTTAATGATATCTTGGTTACGTTAGAACATGGGTCATCTGGGGTCAAAAGTAGGTCACCAGGTCAAATCTTAGAAAAACCTTGTTAACACTCTAGGGGTCACAGTTTTGGAGGTTCACCAAACCTTGTCAAAATGCTTGTCTTAATGATATCTCGGACAAGTTTGAACATGGGTCATCTGGGGTCAAAAACTAGGTCAAATCACTGGAAAACCTTGTTAACCCTCTAGAGGTCGCAGTTTTGGTTAGATTATTCTGAAACTTTGACAGAATGTTTGTATTAATGATATCATGAACAGCTTTGAACATGTGTCAACTCATTTAAAAACTAGATCACTAGGTCAAATCACAGGAAAACCATAGAAGTTGCAATATTTACTCAGGTGAGTGAAAAAGGGCTATCTTGGCCCTCTTGTTTGTACTGGTATTTTCATTTGCACTAATCTCCAAACTGAAAAACATATTTTAAAATAAAAGCTCTGCCAACCTACTGCCTTGTATTTTTAGGAATGTGAGTGAAAACCAGGTAGTTATTATTTTTGCCCTACCTATTTTGACTGCCACATTGCCCAATTGTTCTCTCAATTATTTCTTACATGAAAGAAAACTACAAAACAGTGAATTTATGTTGTTATGGCCCCCTTAGAAGAAGTGGCAGAATATTGCTTTGCATATTTGGGTTGGTCCGTCCGTCTATAGAGCTTGTCTGATAAATTACTAGAGAACGCTTTGGCATATGACCCATTATGGAGGTTGGTTGTGTCTTTTAGATGACCCAGATTGATTTTGTGGTCAGTTGGTCAAAGTTCCAGGTCACCATGTCCTTGACTGATCAATAACTATGATGAATGCCTTGAGGTACATTCCTTAGATGTGGTATGGGTGTTTGTCTGGACTAGTAAATAGCCCATATTGATTTTAAGGTGACTAAGTTAAATGTCAAGTTCATAATGACTGGTCAAGGTTATAATGACCATTACAACAAAAGCTTGTCTAGTCAATAAGAAGAGAATGGCTTGGCATACAATACTCAGAATTTGTATGGGTGTTTTTCATGACCAGTAGATGCCTCGATTTGATTTTGAGGTCAGCGGGTCAAGGTTAGCTTAACCCAGACCACTAAAAACTTGACTGACTGATAAGTAGAGAACACTTTGGCCTGAAGCCCATAGTACTGTTGGGAGGTAGGTTACTATAAATAGTGTGCAGTAATCCCTGTTTCCTTTTGTTTCTGTGCTCAAAATAATTTTATCAGATTTAGTCAATCATACCTGAGTGTTTTGACAATAACAAGGATTTTGAAGTTAGGTTGTTTTTTTATCATATTGCATAGGCATTATGTAGTGGATGTTTGGGAGGCATACACCTTTCACAAATATCTCTTGTTGGTGATAATTTCATTAGTCTCTAAATGATTTTTCTATGTCTGTGATATTAATAAGATGTTTTTGTTTTCCAGGAACCAGATTTGATCACTTTACGTTCGTTTCTTGGACTTCTTGAGAATTTCAGGCCTAGTCTTAGTAAGCTTTAAGTCAATACCTGCTCTAAGAAATTCTTAAATAATGTTTTTTAGTGTTTTTATACAGTTTGTTTTATTCAAAGGACCATTCTGTGTTAATATTAGAACAACTGAGCACACATGTCATGTTTAGAAATAGAAAGTAAAATGCATCAGCCTAATCCAGCATTGCACCTTTGTTTGAATAGTGGCATAAGATTTGTCTTTCTTTTTTGTCTGTTTTCTTGTTTGGCAATTGTCTTATTTTAGATAACTTGTTTATATTGTTAAATGGATACAGCTTTGGTTGATAATCTGTTTGTTTTTATGTGACTTTTTTAACTGGGGTTTAACGCCATTTTTCAACAATTTTTCAGTTATATATGGCAACCAATTCACCTAACCAGTTTTCCTGGACTAACCAGTCCTGACTTACCCTTCCACAAGGAGCTGGCAACTTCTCCACATATTGAGGAAAATGGACATTTTTGTTGATTTTTCAAGACCTGCCGCGACCGGAATTCAAACCCGAAACTCCAGGTTACAATAATCTACTGATTGTCCTGGATGTAGTATCATTTAGTTATTGCTCTTCAATTACAGGAAAGGACAAATTTAACCTTTGTCATTCTATTTACCTTAACATGAAGCAAGATAGTGTCTTGGTTATGTATAGTAACCAGCTGTATTATCCCTAACATGCACAATTGCCAAGCATATGATCAAATGACAATATTAAAATTTGCTTTAATATTTTATCTTACCTGAGCACAAAGTGTTCATGGTAAGCTGTAGTGATTCCCCATCGTCATGTGACTCATGTTGTCTACAATTGTATCAAATGAACCCTCCTCTTAGACCACTAAGCCAACATAAATAAAACTTCAAAGGAATGATCTTTGGTTGGTCATCTGTCAAGATTTGCAAATGATGCTCTTGGGTCCAGATTGGCACAAACCCCAGGGCTTATTTGTTTAAATAGGGAAAAAATTTTGAAACTCTTCATGACCTATACATGTATAGGTACATGTTTATGGTGTGTAGCATTGTCTTGTATTCGTTTACAGAGATTGTTCATATGATGCCCCTGGGGTTGAAATTGATCCAAACCTGGGAGGTCACTTATTCTACATAGATTGTAAAAGAAACCTTTAAAACTCTTCTTGGCCAGAACCACATTGGCCAGAGCTTAGATATTTGGTATGTTACATTAACTTGTGGTCCTCCACAAATTATTTGCTGTGAGTCAAAATTGACCCCACCCCAGGGGTCACTTGTGTTACATGGATTATGTATTCTGATTCAAGTAAAATATGTTTGGAACTTAACTGCAGTCATCACCAATAAAAGCTTACTCATACTGTAGAACGTTGATTATCCAAAATCGGCGGGACCGAAAAATTATTTCGGATAATCTGAGATTTTGGATAATTCAGGGTAATGTAAATCTAGACTGTTTTAAATGAAAATAAAGGGAGAACACTCCAAAATACATTATGACGAACATGAATGAAATGCAAGGTATTCTCATGTTATAAGAATATTGTAAGCATACGTTTTCAATAAAAACGAACACTGGAATAAAGTCAAAGTCCGAAACAAAATTCCATTACATAGTCACAAACACAAACCAGCATCACTCATATCGTTGTCGTCCGAAGTATGTAACAATTATGGGAAATCTCAGAGTTTCCGAAGTTTTTGGATAAACCGTTGTTGAAAAATCAGGGTTTTAGTGTAAATGAAAAAACAGTCAGGATGTTAGTACATTTTTCTTGTACTAAATGAAGTTCTTTCTTTTATATATTTGTTTCAGGTTTAGAGTCATTTATCAACAATGTTTTTAACTTTAAAATTTTGTAAATATGTTTTTCACACAATGATATTAGAATGTGTATAGTCCCTGGTAACTTAAGACAGAAATGAATTATTGTATTTTGTAACTGTAGTTAAATATCTTTCAAAATTGATGTAATGAAAATGGAGCCCTATTCTCAATGCCACAGTGCTGGTCCTGGTACCTCCTGGAGAAGAATAACTGGTATTATGTGATGATCCTGCATGTTTCCTTAAAAAAACAAAATTACTTTCTTATATTCCTGACATTACCTCAGTGTATCCTTGATGAAAGAGCTGGATCTTCCAGTTTGACCCTGGACCCTTCTTGGTTTGGCATGGAGTATTTATGGTGCTGAACTGTGACATTCTCAGTTGATCCCAGTAAAACCTCATTTGAACCTGGTAGTCACTGGTGGTAGCGGTTCAGCAGACATTAGTTTCATTGCAGTATTATCATGTCATATCCTGGATGTGCACAGATGATACACCAGTGTCACCTGGAGGACACTGTAAGGGATAAAAACCAAAAAGAAAGTGTATTAGCATGAATTCTCCCCTGTCTATTGAAGTTGATGCATATTATATTAATGTACTAAAATCCACTTCTATCATGCTGAAGAATAAGAAACATAATAGGAAGTTGGTGCCGGTGGAGGAACCACAGGATCCACCTATTGTACAACCCTGGACCTGCCTTGGTTCTGCCCCAGAATTTCAAGGATTAAGCCATTTCTGAATATATTTATGGTAACCCAGATCATATAAAACATTTTAAAACATACCAAGCTGTTCACCAAACCAAGCTGGATGAACAAGATCCATCCAGGATTTCCCTGGATGTTTATGGTGCTATAAGGGTTGAACTCCCAGTTTGACAGGGTTTCTCCTGGACTTCTCATCTGAGACCAACCAGGGCTGCAATCCAGGACAGTGAGAATAGGGCTTCATCAGACTATGGTTCAATATTGCAATACTATTGTTGTATGAGAAAAGCTTTGTAACTTACACCCACACTAACGTACCAGGAAGATATGCTGTCTAGATTTGGTTTTGTGTGTTATTTAATTGTTAACTGTAGCCATACATGTTTTGGCCCTCTGGTCTGAATGACATCAGTGAGCTAATGTGATCATGGTCTATCCATTTTAGTATCTGTCTGAAAATGTTACTTTAAATGACTACTTCTTAAAACTATTGTGTGGAAACCATCCTTATTGCTGAAAGCATCTGAAGTCAAAGTTATGAATCAACGTTTAAACCTTTGATCAATCTGGAGCTGGTAGTGATTTGAAATTTAACAAGATATGACCTTCACTCTCATAAAATGCTCTTTATTACACTTCAGTGTCAAATTCCAAATTTATGAAGTATGCAATGTATCCTCTCTAGTCTTTTTGCTTAATTGCAGCCAGGAAAGAAAGATATTTAATGTTTAAAGCATTGAACACTTCTCGCAGTGGAAAGCTATCATTAGATGAGTTCTATGAAATCTTTGAAGTTTGTGATTTGAAATGGAAGGCAAGACCTCATTCTTCATTTTTTGCTATATTTACTTTAGACAAAACGAAGGTTATTTCAGAGCAATTTTACATTTCCTACACTTTTGCACACTGTTTTGACATCAGTATTAATAACTAGTGGAATGCTAGTGAATTCCAGTGATCAACATATGCAAGTGAAAACTATTGGGATAGTTCTTATTTATTTCACTTCATGTAGCAATTAGTTTATTGTATTACACATATGAGAGGTGTTCAATTTATTATAAAACAGTTTTAAACGCTACTTAATTATTTACTCGCATATGCTTTATTGCAACAAATGCTCAGTCTGGGATCCATAGCAATATTTAATCATTCTGCACCTTCCAGGCTAGCTTTCTAATGTCCATTTTTTGCAGAACTGCTCAAGTTTATTCCAATCGTCTTTAAGAGCCTTTTTAAGACCATCTTGCATTTTTGTAGCCTACATTTTAGAATGCTCCAAATATCTAAGTTCATGGGAGCTGCTTCTGGGCTTTTTGGCATCCATTCTGCATGCAGGAGTTACATGATTGACTTAGAATTTCTTGAGAAAACCAGTGGTCATTTTGGCATAACATCATTGTCTTCCTAATACTTTGCATTGACTTTTACACCTGCATTGATAAAAATCAAAGATGTCTTGCCATAGAAACTAACACTAGCCTGAACCATAAACCCAAGTGCGAATGCATCTCGTTACACAAACTTCAGTTTGTTTAGGTCTGTCTCATTACAACAAATTTAGCAAACAAGACATCAACCATAACTACCACCCATGAAGAACATAGCCTCATCAGTGATGACCATGTTTTTCCATTTTCCACAATTAAGGTGGAGATATAGTCCCCATGATCAAGCACATGATTTCAAAATCTGGACCTCACTAAGCCTATGAACATGGCATTTTTTTCTGACTTTAGCTTTTAGAAGTTTGGCTTTAATTCTGTTAACAGTGCCAAGAGACACTCAATAGCTGCCATTCCTCTTTGTGTGGGCAGATTCACCAATTTAATGATACAACAAATTTTCTGTATGACATCAGCAGTAGCTGCTGCATGATGTTTGGTAAAAGTTCCTAATTTACCTGTTTTGCATATGTAAATTACAAATTACACTTTTACCATGCTGAATGCAGTCCACAGTAGCAACAGTTACATAATGTTTTACTTGTTCCACAATGTTCCTGTTGGACATTTTTTCAAAAATCCTAAAATAATGCCCTGAATTAAATAATTTATTTTTGGTCTAACCATATTGAATTATGAGTTCAAATGTATCGAGTGTGTTTACAATGCACAACCTTACATGTATCAATCACTTTTTTTTGCATGAGGTTTTCTAAGCTGAAAGATGTTACAGGTTTGTTTTGATAGTTTTATTATAAATTGAACACTTCTTGTATTTGAATTTCATGGGTAAGGTTTGGATTGGATGACCAGCAGAATTAACTTCTATATATTCATTTTTTCCTGTTGGATTCTTGCAAAAGTTTTTATACGAAATATGTTTAAATTTTTATTCAGCATGTTATTTTTATCAAAATTGTTGCCATAGCAATCAAAAACATGTTTCATGCAAAATGCCAATCAAATGCATGTTTCATGCAAAATGTGAAATGTCAAAATTTTAAAACTTTTCTGGCAAATTGTTTATCTTTATCATAAAGATACAAACAGTAATAATCATTTTTGCGCACCCTCTGTGGTGGAATGTATTATAGGAACACCTGAGACTTGTCAATGTTATCAACACTAGTTGTCTGCTCCTTAAGTTGAAGAGTTCCATTTCAATTTCCACCAAACTTGGCTAAGTTAGAAAACCTGCAAATTACCCCCGACACTCCTGAATTATGGCCCCTGATTCTGCAAAAGAAAGTGATGAAATATACCTTATTTGATGTCTAAGTTGAACAGTTCCCATCTAACTAACTGATTAATTTTGATTGGCATATTATGTGACTCCATTCTTATTATGAGTGCATTCTTTTGTTTGCTATATTGACTGAGTATAAATTCCCAGTTATTGAACAGCTTCTTCATCCTCAGGCATGTGTGGTAAAACGCAGTAGTTTGAAGTTTTCATTGCAAAATGCTGATTAGTATCTATGGAAATACTCTACAGTCTACCCAATCAGCATTTTATATTTACTCAGATAGTTCAATACTATATTTACTCAGATAGTTCCTGAATGTCATATTTACTCAGTAAGTTCATTAATGTTATAATTCCTTAGATAGTTAATTGATGTCATATTTACTCAGATAGTTAATTAATGTTATATTTACTCACATAGTTAATTAATGTTATATTTACTCAGATAGTTAATTAATGTTATATTTACTTACATAGTTAATTAATGTTATATTTACTCACATAGTTAATTAATGTTATATTTACTCACATAGTAAATTAATGTCATATTTACTCACATAGTAAATTAATGTTATATTTACTCACATAGTTAATTAATGTCATATTTACTCAGATAGTTAATGAATGTTATATTTCCTCAGATAGTCAATTAATGTTATATTTACTCACATAGTTAATTAATGTTATTGTCATATTTACTCACATAGTTGATTAATGTCAAATTTACTCAGATAGTTAATTAATGTGATATTTACGAAGATAGTTCATTAATGTCATATTTTCTCGGATAGTTAATTAATGTCATATTTACTCACAAAGTCAATTAATGTCATATTTACTCAGATAGTTAATTAATGTTATATTTACTCACATAGTTAATTAATGTTATATTTACTCACATAGTTAATTAATGTTATATTTGGAGATAGTTCATTAAAGCTATATCTACTCAGATAGTTGATTAATGTGATATTTGCTAAGATAGTTCATTAATGTTATATGTAGATATAGTTCATTAAAGCTATATCTACTCAGATAGTTCATTAATGTTATATTTACTGACATTGTTAATTAATGTCATATTTACTCACATAGTTAATTAATGTTATATTTACTCACATAGTTAATTAATGTTATATTTACTCAAATAGTTCATTAATGTCATATTTACTCACATAGTTAATTAGTGTTATGTTTACTCAGACAGTTCATTAATGTTATATTTACTGACATTGTTAATTAATGTCATATTTACTCACATAGTTAATTAATGTTATATTTACTCACATAGTTCATTAATGTTATATTTATTCACATAGTTAATTAATGTTATGTTTACTCAGACAGTTCATTAATGTCATATTTACTCAGTGAGTTCATTAGTGTTGTATCTACTCAGATAATTCATTAATGTCATATATCCTCAGTTCATTAATGTTATATTTAGAGATAGTTCATTAAAGCTATATCTACTCAGATAGTTAATTAAAGTGATACTTACTAAGATAGTTCATTAATGTCATATTTACTCAGTGAGTTCATTAGCGTTATATCTACTCAGATAGTTTATTAATGTTATATTTAGAGATAGTTCATTGATGCTATATTTAGAGATAGTTCATTAAAGCTATATCTACTCAGAGAGTTCATTAATGTTATATTTAGAGATAATTCATTAAATCTATATCTACTCAGATTGTCCATTAATGTTATATTTAGAGATAGATCATTAATGTTTTATTTACTCAGATAGTTCATTAATGTTGTATTTAGAGGTAGTTCATTAATGTTATATTTAGAGATACTTCATTAATGTTTTATTTACTCTGATAGTTCATTAATGTTATATTAACTCAGATAGTTCATTAATGTTATATTTAGAGATAGTTCATTAATGCTATACTTAGAGATAGTTCATTAAAGCTATATCTACTCAGATAGTTAATTAATGTTATATTTAGAGATAGTTCATTAAAGCTATATCTACTCAGATAGTTCATTAATGTCATTTTTAGAGATAGTTCATTAATGTTTTATTTACTCAGATAGTTCATTAATGTTATGTTTACTCTATGAGTTCATCAATATTATGCTTTGTGTATGATTACAATTGAAGTTTATGCATATCTTATAACATTTATCTACAATATTTACAAAGGTGCACTTTCGAATTGCATGTTAAGAAAATAATTTGAATTATTCATTTTTCAGGCAAAACATGTAGATGAAGACTTGTGGTTATCAAACTGCCGACATCCTTGCAATAAATTTTTTAAAGGTTTGATATGTTTTTGAAGAGTTCGAAATAATTGATATAGCACTAGTCAAAACTGTAATTCATTAGTCCATTATTGGTTGGAAACCATTTTGGAGAATGATAGGATTGCAGCAAATCTATAAGAATGAAGCTTAAATACATTTGTTTGTGTGTGACTTATTGTCACTGGGGTTTAACGCCGTTTTTCAACAATTTTTCTGTTATATACGGCAACCGGTTCACCTAACCAGTTTTCCTGGACTATATACCAACCAGTACTAACTTACCCTTCCACAAGGATCCGGCAACTTCTCCACATGTGGAGGAAAATTGACATTTTTGTCAAATTTTCATGGAAGGGTATGACCTGCCGCAGCCAGGATTCAAACCAGGTTCTCCCAGTTCCAAGTCCAGCACACTAACCACTGGACCACTGCCGCGCCTACTTAGAACAAATCAACACCTCTTTAAGTGATTTAGCCCCTGTACTTGTTGTAACTTTCTTATGAGTAACACATGAAAGTAATAATTGGTTATTCTAAATGCTTTGGTCCTTCACAAGTATGTCAGTAACGTTCTCAAAACACCCAATCTTTTATGCTCATATCTTTCCACTGCCAAAGAAAAAGCATTGTGACCAATACCACTGGTTTTTAACAAAGTTGGAATATAAAAAATTGCCTTATCCTTCTGTGATGTCATATAACAAATATTCAATGCCACTAAGGTCTGCGCTCTAGGAGCTGTACACAAAGAAATCAGTGCACCTAATTTTAATGTCAATAATTTCATACTCAAATCCTTCAAGGGATATAATGTCTTCAGATAATTCAACACCAAAAAACATTCCAAGTAAATGCATACCTTGGTCAAGGAGGTTTTTATGAAAAACACCTTTCATAAATTTACTTATAATGAATGTTGATTCATTACGTTTGTTGTGGAAAAAATGTTAAGTTTGTAAAAATCATTGCTTTATGATAATTAATAACAGAGTAAGATATTCCTTTTCATGATAGATGGCCTAAATAATTTCCTACAATACCTTCCGCTGTTTGTAAAGGGACATTGATTGTGTTCACTACACCAAACATACCAGTTTTTCCATGCAAAATCATATTGTTTGACAGTTCCATTTTTCTATGCACTTGTGATGATGTGAGTTGTTGATTTTGAAAACCCTTGATCTTGCAGTGCTTTCCTGATACAATAACAGTGATCATAGACAATGACTTTCCTAGTGGATGTTTTTCTTTGCTGTGTTCAAAAATCAAAATGTCTTGTCTTGGTAATCTAATAGGTATAGAAAAGATATTGTACAGAACCAGAAAGGAAACAAAAGAATAGCGTGATCAATTTTATCTAAACAATTTTGTTCATCACCCTGCCAATAAGACTGAATGGGGGAAACAAATATGGTTTTAATTCATTCCATGATATTGAAAGAGCATCATTGCAAATTGCCAGATCTTCTGAAAACCATGACACATAATTGTTTAACTTCTGATTCAATTCAGAAGCAAAAAGATCTATATCAGGCATAAACAGCTGATGACATATTCTATTGAATACATCTTTTTTCAATGACCACTCAGTACTGTTTGAAATATTTCTAGAAAAATAATCAGCTTGAGCATTAGATTTTTCTGCTATATAAACAGCAGATCAAAAATATCTCTATCTAAACACCAATTCCAAATATTTCTATCTTAGAGAATTTTGATGCCATACCCCCAAGATCATTTAATGTATGCTGCGGCTGAAACATTATCAGACCCGATCTCTATATGAGAATCTTTAACTTCAAAATATAATTCTCTAAGAGAATTGAAATTAGCCAATAATTCCAAGTGATTAATACATTTATCTTTCCTGGAAGAATCCCTGCCAGTAGCATATCTATCTTGTTTTTTTTTTCATCATAACAAGCCCTGACTAAAAAGGATGCGTCTGTTGTACAACTTTACTCAACAAGTTTTGGTTTAATTCTTTTACTAATCTTATGAACAATGCTATCTTTCCATCGTTTCAATTCTAGGATACTATGCTTACTAAGACTAACATTTTCGTCAAAGTCCCCTTTTACTACCAAGACCTAAAGTTTTGTCTCTTTCTAGAGCTCTATAATGTAATAAAGCTTCCAAAACAGCATAAAAAGTTTTAGTGATTAAATCTATGAAAGATGCAAGATCTCTAATCAAAACCAATTTCTTATCAAAAAGCCTAGAAGCATTATCAACAATTTTTAACCTCTTCTTCAATAAGAAAAAACATGTATAACTCAGAATGAACCCCAAAAAACCCTATTCTCTTTAAGGGTGTCAAACCCGATTTCTTTTCATTTATAGTAAACCCGAAAGATTTTAATGTCTCGCACATTAATAATGTATTATCATAACAAAGTTCTTTACAATTGGTCATGTTCAATAAATCATTAATGTAATAGCTACATCTAAAACCTTGAAATCTTAACCAAGCGTAAATTGGTTTTAATATGTTTGTAAATACTCTAGGGGCTGAAGATAGACCAAAACATAAACAAATTGATATAATTTCTGTCCCAATAAAATTTTATACATTTTCTGAAATCTGTATTGATAGGGATGGCTAAGTAAGCACCAGTAAGATCTATTTTACAAAAATGGTCATTTTCCTGTATTTAAACCAACACCAGTGTAAAATGATCATGTTTAAAATGTTCATACACAACAAAATCATTGAAATATTTTAAATTAATAATTGGTCTGCATTTTCCCCCTGGTTTTGAAAAAGTAAATATATTGGAATTCTGAATAAAATTCAATGCAATGTCCAGATATAGTTGCAAAATCCATGGAACATTGGTAAATTGTTTCCATATATCTAAACAATATTTAAGCTTACCTACATGAGAGATGTTCATTCTCATTCGTTTGGGGAGTTAGTGATGGCTGATGACTTTCCTTTGCCTCTCTTCTGGCCATACTGACCATATGGTAAGCTTTGATTGAAGTAAGCACCACCATGAGGTCTTCTAGATAATATCTACCTCTCTGGAATAACTATTATGACTACATTAACCATGACTGGGTTTGTCCTTGGCAAGAGAAAAGCCAACATCACAATTTTTTACTTCTTTGGCAATGTCATTCCAAACAGTTTTGTTATTATAGGGACATTTATGTCACAGAAGTTAGTGAATTTCTTCTTTAAGTATGGTTTGCATTGATGTCTATACGACAAATTAAATTGGGTCTGACCAGTTACATTGATCTAATCAGTCAAAATGCCTCACTTTTAGTCATTATCTACGATTTAACTACTGTTACCATTTCAGCAGCAACAATGTTCTGAATAGGCTTTTTGTCCAAAATCTTCTATACATCCATATTAACAAGGTCTCTTTTGTAACATCATCATTGTTTTTAGTTTTAGACATTGTTATTGTCATCATAATCACTGATATCCTCACTATTAATTGTTACATGAAGATTTGGTCTAGTATTACCAATATAAGAACTTTGGTCAAAGGCTATATTACCACACAGTCCCAATTTTGATCTGTGAGCATTGATGTCTTCCAATGACGACTTATTCACATCAAATTCTTTTCTAGATTTACTAGATCTCTTATGTTTAACAGTGTTTTTAGGTCTAGAAACCACAGATTTGAGTCTCTTTGGTTTGTTCTCATGACCTTGACCACACAGTCTTTTCTTGTTCTGACTTTCTCTGGGACGTAAAGGTTCAATATCACTAAGGCTAAATCGTTCAATATCAGAGCTGACTGGAGACTCTGCTTCAAAATCTAAGCACAGCACATCCCCTTCTGGGGCAATGGTTTCGTTCCCACTCTTCTAAAAAAAATCTTTTTAAAATACATATCAAAATGAGCGGTAGGAAAAATTTCATAATAACACAAGAATAGCATTCATTTCAAATTTCAGAAACTTTGAAATATTGTGGTGTGGTCAAAATTCTCACGCCTGTATCACTAAACGCCCAATAAACTATGAGATGAACACTTGTGTGTTGAGTTGAGTGAACTTAGTGTTTATTGGACATTTTTTGTACTTTAAAACGCAGTCCCTATCTCGTGCACTCGATAGACATGCTATTTATATACATTGGAAAGAAGGTTGGTCTTACAAAAAAATAGTAAACAATTTACTACAGGCCCAAATACACTATTTTAATGAAATATACAAGCCCAAACAGAAATGTACTATTTACAGGCTTTGCGCCAGGTGTAAGACCAAAATCCATTCGTCACATCTCTGTTTTAATTTTTTGAAAAAAAGAAAGAAATGTGTTAATATCTGGCTATGATGGTTTGTTTCTGTTGAATGCCAGTAATTGTTTCAATGAAATCAATTTTTATCTTACAGGAATAAATCAGCTGGTAACCTGGAAGTGGTTTGATTATGCTGTCTGTAAGTTTGTGTCTGTTTCTGATTTTAATGTGATATTAAATCTGATTTTAATATACAAAGTACTACATGTATAAACATATTTATTAGATATACAGCCCTGTTACACTTTGAATAGCATCAAACAGTTGGGGCTGGAATTCCAAACCAAAATATACAACAGTAAAAGATAATGGATGTGTCAATCTTAATCTTGGAATAATATTCTTTATCATTCTTAATCCCAGGAATTTACTACGGTTTTGTTAATTTACACAAGAGTTGAAAAGAATAATAAAAATGTATTATGCAGTATTCACTGGTTAGATAGATTGTCACCTCTAGTATTGTGTGGTATTCACTGGTTTCCACTAGATAGATGGTCACCTCTAGTATCATGTGGTATTCACTGGTTTCCATTAGATAGAAGGTCACTTTTAGTATCATGTGGTATTCACTGGTTTCCACTAGATAGATGGTCCCCTCTAGTATCATGTGGTATTTCACTGGTTTCCATTAGATAGATGGTCACTTTTAGTATCATGTGATATTTCACTGGTTTCCACTAGATAGATGGTCACCTCTAGTATCATGTAGTATTCACTGGTTTCCATTAGATAGATGGTCACTTTTAGTATCATGTGGTATATCACTGTTTTCCACTAGATAGATGGTCACCTCTAGTATCATGTGGTATTCACTGGTTTTCATTAGATAGATGGTCACCTCTAGTATCATGTGGTATTCACGTACTGGTTTTCCACTAGATAGATGGTCACCTCTAGTATCATGTGGTATTTCACTGGTTTCCACTAGATAGATGGTCACCTCTAGTATCATGTGGTATTCACTGGTTTCCATTAGATAGATGGTCACTTTTAGTATCATGTGATATTTCACTGGTTTCCATTAGATAGATGGTCACTTTTAGTATCATGTGGTATATCACTGGTTTCCACTAGATAGATGGTCACCTCTAGTATCATGTGGTATTCACTGGTTTCCATTAGATAGATGGTCACCTCTAGTATTGTGAGGTATTCCATACCGTACAGATTGTACCCAATAGCTGTCCAATATTAATGTGTTATTCGAATATTTAGCATTTCTCAACTTACTTATAACAAATAACAAACACTATTTGCATTGGGCAAATACTTATACCGGTAAGACATGTAGTTAGGAGGTACATACATGCATTGCATTGCAGTGCAGCGTAGTGTAATACAATACAATACAATACATTACAATACTACATAAACTACATTTTCATTAAACAACCTTTCATGTATATTCTTGGATGGATAGTTCAGGCTAAAAACTAGAGATAATCAAAGCACTGAGAGGACTATCAGAAGCGAAAGTTAAAAAGAAGAATTAAGTCAATTTCTTTAATAAGTTTTATAGTATGTAAGGGAAGTTAACAAAAAATCGGGTACAACATATTATTGTTCCTGGTCACTGCACTTCGTCTTATTGGTCTCTCTCAATGTATGAAGTACCAACTGGACATTTCGATACTTCATGAGTTATGTTTAGGACAAGTATTATTCCAGTAGGAAAAGGGAGGTCATTAA
Source organism: Lutraria rhynchaena (assembly GCA_008271625.1). Lineage (NCBI taxonomy): Eukaryota > Metazoa > Mollusca > Bivalvia > Venerida > Mactridae > Lutraria > Lutraria rhynchaena. Next base: position 229,655 of record VIBL01000391.1, read on the forward strand.
TGAAGGGACAAGGAAGAATTCTGTTTCTTGGTTACTGCACCTATCGATAGCCTCTATTCATGTGTGAAGCTTCAATAGTTCATGAGATATTCTCTAGATAAGAATAATGTAAATACAGAATGGGAGATAATTCAAAAATTGGTGAGCAATAGTTCTTATTCTTGGTCAGTACTGTTCTGCTCACTTACCACAATCAATGTATTATGTTTCAACTCAATACCTTCAATACTTCATGGATTTGCTCCAGACAAGTACAATTTCAATAGAAAAGGGGAGAAATGGGACAATTTAGAGTTATGGTTCTTTGTTCCTGCACATCCTACCCGTGTGAGAAGAATCATATCAATTCCTTCAATAGTTTTTCAGATATGCTCTAGACAAGCATAATTTCAACATAAAATTGAGATTATTAAAAAACAAGGCTAGGCAGAGTTATGGTTCTGGATCATTTTGCAATGGTGTAAAGTATATACCAAATCCTTCAAGTACTTTCTGACTTGTGATGGACAGACAAATCTATATCCCTCTGTCTTCGAAAAGAGACACTATAACCATTTGAGACTCTAAAACTAGGAATAATTCCATAATGATCTCTATTAAATTGAAGCACTTGACAAATGCTTATACCCATATCAAAAGCAACATGAAATGCAGGAATAATATTTATTTAAATGGACTGTTCATAAAAACTAACAAAATCCTGTGAACATTTTGGAGCTTGGAGTTTGTCTGTGTGTTGGTTATGACATGTGACACACTCATTATCTGGGCTGATTGGGTCAGATTGTCCTAAATTGAAACAGCAATCACAGTATTTGGCTCAAATTGGATTGAAAGTGGATTGTCCTAAAGTAAAAACATTTTATTAAGATCCTAAAGCATAATAACATTAATTAAGCAAACATGATTATTTCAAAATCTAAATTACTAATCAATAAATGTTTACCCCCTGTCTATAAAGTAGAAATAAAATTGTATACTAGGAAAAATTATTAGATCCAATGCAATGATGAGTATGAAAATAAACTGAACATGAAAATTTAAGTCATACTCTTTGAAAGGAATAAAATTCGCTACATTCATGGCTGAAGAATCTGATGAACCAATGTCTGTGTTCTTGAGAGAAGGAAGCGCATCAGTAATATCAGATAACTCATGTTGGGGGACATCAAGCAGAGACAGTAGTGTTTGTGAGGCTTCAAACATTTGCTTTTTTGATACTGATGGTGCTCTTGGTGTAGGTGCTTTCCTTTTCCATGAATACTTCTCTCTCTGTAATTTAAATTAAACATGAAGGTCTGAAAACATTATTAGAAAATCTATCAATCTATATCTCAGAGGAAGTATCATACAAGATGTTGTAAGTTCTGATGATGTACAAAATACAAAATAATTCTAATCTTAAAATTCAGCTGTAAGATACATTACATAGCAAATATTGTAATATAAACAGTGCATCCTACAAATATCAATGGCAGGCTTTCAACTGACATGCAATGACAATGACGTTTTCCATAACTATCAAAGTATTACTGTTAACTGCAAAATAACTGCATTTTAAATCATTTTAACTGCTTTTTAAATGCTTTCTACAGAATCACATTTTTCAAGGAAATCTGTTGAATAAATAGTAAAAACTGGCCAGAAAAAAACAATGCTAAATAACTGCAAGTTAAATGCCTTTCCTTTTCCTAAGGGGGTCCTTTATCAAGTTTATTATTGTTCCCCATTATTTGCCCACAAGTGTACCTTTATTACCTTTTTAGTAACAAGTAAATTAATATTTATTCTGGTGAGTGATGCAGGGCCATCATGGCCCTCTTGTTTACCTTGTTTTCTTATGTCAAACTTAATTATGAAGTTTTAACTTTGAGACTTATATATTTTGAATTATTGGTAGAACAGCAAATATTGTACTGTATGTTAATTTATTTGGTGGCAAATACAAACTTAAAATAAAGTCCATTTTATATCATTGTAAACTTGATTCACTGGAAATCTCTTTTTGTCCTTATTTATTAGTTGATAGTTTAACCGAAATAATCAAAATAAGATCTATAGGCAATTGAGATCAGTATACTTAACCTGAATAAATTAAGGATAGCAGCACACTGCATCCTGTTACAACTGTCTGAAGCTTTGCACAAAAAATTCTGTGCATTATTACCACCACTAACTGCTTGATCAATTTAGTTGCATGTGACTTATCGCTACAGCAACCACTACCCTTATGTAGTATATAAATATGGTCAAGGTATGTGTTCTGTCACTATACTATGTAACAAATTCAAATGTTAGAGTTAAATCAGATTCAACTTCCTTTACATACACATACATGTACTGACCATTTTATACTTATAATTTCAATTTTTAGATACAAAAAGCGTTTGTTCAAGTGAATCATCATGTCAGAGTGGACATTAATGTTATCATGACCTCCAGAATTGGAATTTTTCAAGTATAAGATGTATAACGTAAATGAATTTTAATTTCTGACCCAGCCATCACAAATTTATAAATCTGCAAAATAATTCAGAGTGGGGGAATTCACGAAATAAAGATTATGTGAATAAAAAAGTAATTTACTGAACATGCAGGTCAGAAACATACCCAAATATGAACTCAAATCTGACAAATAGCTGTAATATCTTGTGGTATTATGAAGGAAATATTTTCAGCTGATATGTTTATTTTTGTTGAGCCCTCTTGTGGTGAGCTCGACATAGTTGTTAAAATGTTGTTTCCGTGCATGTGCGTCCATGTGTTAGTCCGTCCGACTTGACTTTGTCCGGACCTTAACTTCCCTATGCATCAATGAATTTTAAATTACTAGGCTGAATTGTTCACCATGATGAGACGGTGTGTCATGCGCAAAACTCAGGTCCTTATCTCAAAGGTCAAGGTCACCCTTAATGATAATAATAATTTTATTTGGCAAGTATACACAACGTTGCAATTTAAAACAAAGTGAATGGATAAATAAATACAATACAGAAACAACAGAAATTCATCAGTCGAAAAAATAATAGTATTAAATAAATGAAATTTATGATTATACATATTCAAATAATAAAAATCATGCAATGCACACCAATACCAGGGATAACACAAAAAGAGGAAAGGATAAACTTGGGGTTTAAATGGCAATAATTGGCATCTTTTACCTTGTCTAGACTGTAACTTCTTTCAGCACTAATATATTTTAAAACAACATGGCATAAATTTTCTCCTTGATGAGACGGTGTGTCATGCGCAAAACCCAGGTCTATATCTTTAATGTCAAGGTCACACTTATGGTTTAAAGGGCCGAAATTTACCAGTTTTATTGTGTCTGACTTTGCCTGTACCATAACTTCTTCATGCACCAATGGATTTTAAAATAACTTGGCGTAATTGTTCACCATAATGAGACGGTGTGTCTTGCACAAGACCCAGGTCCATATCTCAAAGGTCAAGGTCACACTTAGGGTTTAAAGGACAATTTTTTTACCTGGGACCATAACATCCCAATGCATCAATGAATTTTAAGATGACTCCACACATTTGTTCACCATGATGAGAGGGTATGTCATGTGTGAGACCCTTGACCATATTTTTTAGGTCAAGGTCACACTTAGGGGTTTAAAGGGCAGATTTTGGCATGTCCAGACTTTAACTTCTTTAAGCATTGATTGGTTTTAAAACAACATGGCATTATTATTCTCCTTGATGAGACGGTATGTCATGCACACAACCCAAGTCTATGTCTTTAATGTCAAGGTCACACTTAGGGTATAAAGGGCCTAAATTGTCAGGTTTTAGTATGCCTGATTTTGTCTGTACCATAGCTTTTTGGATTTTAAAACAAGAAATGTCTTTGAAAAAAAGACAAACAGCCTTGGAATGAAAAACAAATTTTTCTTTGATGTTATTTGCACTGTTGAAACTAAAAGTATGATTAATGTTATTATAAATTCCTATCTATATGATATTCCCGACGATATACATAACTGGGCCATAGAACACGTTGTTGTTGTTTACAATCGACAGCAGAGCAATGAATAAAGCATCTTTAAAAATACTACCCAAAAAGCAGTTTGGCAAATAGTAAATAGTTGCATAATTTCTCTCTTGCATATCCTAATCACATGCTGTACATATTTTTTTTTTGAAAAATAACATATCAGTATTGATCGCGTGGTTAATGTTGTAAAATATTCTTAAAAGTCGACAATTACATACCGGTATGCAGATTAATTAATTTATGCCGAACTATAATTCTGAAAGCGAATGTGTAAAACCTGGAACCAGGACATGTACAATTACGACGTTGAGGCTTCCAGTTTGTATTAAATAATTATTGTAATCTGTGAACGAATATTAAATGCTGTTCACGACACACAAGGAAAGACTGAATTTATATCAAAGATAAAATGTAAAATATTTGTCTAGAAAGTTATTTCGACCGCCTAAGAGTGCAGTTTTGTACATATTAACTTCACAAATTTTACAAATAGAAAAGAGGTACACTGCAGATACACTGTATGTTGGTGTTGCCTTATTTTCCCCTTCTCTTGAAGATTTCATCCAATAGAAGGAAGGATTTCCTCTGATAAATCAATAAGTCATTTTCACGCCAATGAAATTATCCAATAAAATGAGGAATTTACTCTTAATCATCAATATGTCATGCAAAGAAATGTAGGTCAAAACTGAGCTTATACAGCTATGACGAATAATGTGACACAATTTTTCCCCGTGATAAGATGATGTGTCATGTGCAAGACCCAGGTCCTTATCTCAAAGATCAGTGTCACACTTTGATTTATGTCAGACATTCAACACATCTCTATTTTTCTTATGAACCTTGGTGGGCCCGTTCAAAATGTCAAAATCATTCCTTGAAAAAGCAATGGATAATTAGTGCCTTTGCAGGCTCGACATGTTGCCATTTGGCAACTTCTAGTCATTAATTAAGCAAACCAAATAACATGTGACCATGAAACTCTTGTGCAAAAAGTTCAAAATTTACCTTCTAAGACTGCCTATTTTGCAGACAAATATCTCGAACATCAATAGATGTGTTTATTTTATATTGCTCCCCATTACTTTTGTGTTTAAATTTTGTATCAACCATAAATTCAATTTAGTTCTACTTAATTTAGTTGTAAGGTTCTCATATTTCCCATTGATTGCTGGTTGTTTCTTTCCATCATTTCCTTAATCTTTTCTTCTAAATTCAAGTCAATACTATCAGGGTCCTTGTTATATAACATGAACAATTTCTCTAAACTAAAACAAGGTGTTAACTGTCTGAAGCTTTGCATAGAACGTGAGATCATTATACACAGAGATTGGAAACTGAAGTGAAATCTGAAATAAGGTGTTGTCGCGCATGTGCATTGAGAGATACACGATGGCAATTAAGATGAGAACGTGAAAATATTGGTCGTGTTCTTTATCATATTGTCAGCGACAAGAGGCATTTATCCATTATATTTTTATATGAACATCGATCTTAAATATTGCATTATTGTTTACCATCAATATTTTGCTCACAAGTATTTTTGAAGAATGTTTTCAGACTTGTACTTATAGTTACGATTTGATGAAAATGGCGGATTCTGTTATTTTGGGTTGAGTGGTTGTATTCATATCTTATACGTTTTTAATAAGTCAATTTTTCTGCTCTATGTCAACGGATATTTAAAGTCTAGACATATGGTCGTGTAATAATGTGCATTAGTTAAGAACATCGTTCTGATTTAAAGTCGGAAGAGAGTCTTCAAAAAGCTTTTTTTATGAGATTTTTTCAAACTGGCGCCAAGTTTTTGTTGATTTGTGGAATTTTTAAATGCTATAGAATTTTTTCTGAGTTAGGTTTTTGTAAAAAAAATGTTAACAGTTTCGCAGCTGAATCTGGGAGGTTGTATTGTTGTACCACATTATCGTAATTGTTCAGATCTAGGGTCTCATTTTTTGACGGCAAAATATGTTGATTTTGCTCATAATGAATTCTTATTGTTGTTTGATAGTATACTCTGTTGATGAATTATAAAGTATTCATACCATTTAAATTTTACAAATTGACTGTGAAATTAGTGAATATAGGATCTGCATCCCATTTTAGAACTTAACTTATATAATATTATATAGTATCAATGGGCGTAAAACCCTTACGGATTCTGGAAATGTAAGAAATCAGTGACCAGAAATCTTGGAATAGTCGAAGTTGTTTTTGTCCATTCAAAAATATGATTTTCATCATTTAATGGCTAAATCAATTGAGGCTAGTGTCATTAAATGAAAAAAAATATTTTGAAGATAACCCTGATATTTATCACAATTATTTAAAAAGAAAAACAGCTAATGAATTTGGGTAAAAAACCAACCCTCTAAGCTCTTATGAAGTGTTCCCTTGATCAAGTTCATAAACTGCTTACTCATTTCATCAGCTCAATTAGCACCGAATTATTATATTATATAACTTAAGCAATATAGGTTGGTCATAAAAGATTTAAGATCAGCTGAGGCTGATTATGCAACATTATGTAATCAGACTGAGTCACTTCCTGGACCCTTATGCCGCGGTAGTCTAAGGATCTTATCACAGGTGGGGGCCAATAAACAACTAATCAGCTGACCATGTGACACAATGTTGTTTAACCGGCCCCTGATTAACAATGCATTTCATGGATTGTATTATTATTATTTGTAGTTGTATTGTACAATTGCCATTTCACTATATTTGTCCATCTAAAAAATGCCCATGTTATACAGTCCTGTAAAGGATGGGTATGGTCAATTTACAGGAAAAAAAAATTTTGTTCATGCAGGACGTTGCTTTAGCTTGAAAATGATATATAGCATGCCTATATATGCTTATTTTTAAGTAATAACTGAATGAAGTGTCAAAATGGTGCTTTTGTTCTGTGTTATGTTATTTCATTTAAAAATCACTAATTTTGAACAACCAAATAGAATACTTTGCTTGGACATTTCACTTCATATACCTATGTAATTATAAAGACAATTCACTTTAGTTGTATATATCTTTTCACAAAAATTGTGCGAGAAATATTCACCACAAGCTTCTATACCATGGGGACAGACTAAGGGAACAACCAACTTTCAATGGGACATAATTTTACATTTGACACTTGGCATACATAATAATGCCATACAAATCTTCTGTCCAGCCATAATCTATATAAAAAATTGAAAAAGTTCTCACAAAAAATGTAAGAGAAATATTCTCCACAATTTGGGGACAGTCTGTGCAACCAACCAACATTCAAGGGGACATAATTCTACATCATATGTGACCTTTGGCATGAATAATCATGCCTTGCAAATCTATCAAACCACAATGTATATCACAAACTTGAAAAGAAATTCACACAAAAAGGTTATAGAAATATTCACCCCATGCTCCTATTTCATTTGGGGACAGACCACGCAACCAATGATTATTGATCGGACATAGCGATAAGCCACGACGACACCATATTTTGACCATTCAATGATATTATCATTGAATTTCCACTTCCATTGCCAGTCTCTGTGTATAATGGTCTCAGACAGAACTGAAATTCTGTGCCTTATTTCCGTCACTAACCACTTGACCAATTTAGTACCATGTGACTTATCGCTACAGCGACTCAACTATTACCCTTATGTAGTACGTATGTATATATAATATTATGGTTAAAGAATACGTTCTTTCATAAGGTGCAGAACTTAAAAGTATATTTTACGAAGAAGTTACTATGATTATACAGCATGAGAAACTCAAGCTCTGATTTTAAGTTGTATTCAAGGGACTACACATAGGGTTTGTACACGAAGGACAGTTGTTTTGATGAAGTTTTTAAAGTTCACATTTTCTATTATGATTTTTTCATTCACTTGAATAAATAGTATAAACTTTAATACCAAAAGCAATAATTTAAGTTAGATAAGCCTCAAACTATCCAAGATGTAAAATATCACATCCCCTTGGATTATTTTATTATTAGAGAGTTTTTGGCCATAACATATCTCTGATAACTTTCATACCTAGCAGAGTATTGGTGTAATTATTCCTTTGTTTAAAAAAGGTAATAAAAACGATGTAAACAATTACAGAGGTATCACTTTATTGAGCTGTTTATCTAAGTTATTTACTACAGTTGTAAATAAGCGTATAGAACAGTTTTGTAATAAACTTAACACTATTTCGGACGCACAATTCGGTTGTAGAAAAGGCAGATCAACAACTGATGCAATATTCATTTTAATGTCTCTTGTTGAGAAATATTTAAATGATAATAAAAGATTATATGTTATCTTTGTTGATATGATGAAATGTTTCGATTCTATTTATAGAAACGGTCTCTGGCTAAAAATGTATGAATGTGGAATACAAGGGAAATTACTTAGAATCGTGCAGGATATATATAGTAAAGTTAAATCATGTGTTTAACTATGTTCGAACTTTTCAGATTATTTTGAGTTTGCTGTAGGTCTTCGACAAGGGGAGGTTAATTATGTCACCTTTATTGTTTTCTTTATTTGTCAAAGACTTAGAATTATTTTTGCAGAATGATGTTAATAGTGGCTTAAATATAGATGATATAGTTATTTTGTTATTACTGTTCGCCGATGAGATGGCTATAATAGGTAAATCACCTTCTGAAGTACAAAAACATTTAGACAATTTGTTTGTATACCGTAATACATGGGGTCTTAAAGTAAATACTGATAAAACTAAAATTGTTGTTTTTAGAAAGAGGGGTGGATTATTGACAAATGAAAATTGGACCTATAATGGCCACGCTATCGAAGTTGTCAATGATTTTAATTACCTTGGTACTGTTTTTAATTACACCGGAAGTTTTGCATTAAATCAAGAACATTTAATAGGAAAAACCTTAAAAGCCATGAATGTACTTTTTTGTAAATGTAATGAATTTGATTTTAAACCTAAAATACTATGTCAGTTATTTGATTCCTTTGTAGTTTCTATACTAAACTATGCTTGTGAAGCATGGGGTAATTCGAAGTCTAAAGAAATAGAAAGACTTCATCTTAAATTTGGTAAAAGATTGTTAAAAGTTAATACTAATACATGTAATGCAAGTATATATGCTGAACTA